>JAOTRQ010053648.1:0-14765 GCA_028565875.1 Hoplisoma paleatum | reverse complement strand
GCGATTAATTGCGATAAAATTTTTAACGCGTTAAAATCTTTGTAATTAATTAATCGAAATTAACGCGTTAAAGTCCCAACCCTAATATATATATATATAGGATAAGTATATAATATATAAGTATTGGAATTAAATTCTGGCTAATTTTGCTGTGAGATTTATTTACTTCATTCTTTACAACCTTTTCTTTTCTGTAGTCTTGATTTGGAAGACATAGAGAGCATTTCACTATTCAGGAAGCGCTCTGTGGTGTCCATCCTGGGACTTTTGGAGAATGCTTTGTATGAGAACTCTCTGATTCACAATGCCATGTGTGTACTACTACGTCTATTGAATGCTTGCGCGAAGCTTGCTGATATCCTGCTGGATCATGGACTACTCTACGTACTCACTAACACACTCTCTACCCTTAATGGTCTAGAGAACAGGTATGTTAAAACATCTGTATATTAAATATTTTGTAAAACCTAATATATTTCTGGGATAAAGGAATGGCTTTGACATAACTCAACAGATAAAATCTTAATTTTAAGTTAAGCATTTGCTGTTCCTATTAGCAAAGGAAAGGATTTAGTATTCTATAACTAAGGCACACATTCACTGTAATTGTCACTCAACATATTTCATTTAGAGGCTAAATTCACCTTTTATATAGTTCGATACTGCTGTAATCAGATGGTGTATAATTAATTATCTTAAAAAGTGTTTCACTTTTTCACACAAGTTCAAATGCTTTATTTTAGTGAGCAAGCAAGCACAATGCAACAAAAGCACATTGTAGTATTTTTCTTTTAGTCGAGAGTTACTCTCTTATTAAGGTATTAATATATAATATGTTGCCAGCTCAAGCCTTGCTTCTACCAAGTTACCACTATTTTGTACAAGATATGATAGCATTGAATTGATCCTGAAGGAAATTGCAGAATGTATGTAATTATAAGTCAATATGTGTTTGCTAAATGCTATATGTGTTTAACTTTTCAGCATAGCGCCAAACGAGTACAGATTTCTTCTATATGACATTCAACAGCTGCTTGTGGCTGTGACCATCCATGCTTGTAGCTCTTCTGGCTCTCAGTATTTCCGCATCATTGAGGATCTCATTACCTTATTGGGTTTCATGCAGGGCAGCAAAGTACATCGTACGCAGGGTACAAACATTAACACTTGTTACAGAAGTTAATTCAAACATGCAACAAGACTTCAATAAGTGTTTTTTAAAAAAGCACTTTCATAGTTATTACTTGTACATATTTAATGTTTTTGATCTTTGTATAGTATGCTATTTTTGTACTAGAGTAGTTAATAGCCATATCTGAAAGAAAGCTTATAGTTATCAGTATATATTTGATTTCTATAGTTTTAGGCTGCTCAAAGAAACTTTAAGTTTAAGAAGATGTTTATGCAATGTTGATGTGAAAGCGGTGATCCATCAGTTACTCACTTAACCAAAACATTTTTTCTAATTTTGACATTAAGAAAAAGATACATTAGGTGACTATGGAGAAAACTGATGTAATTTGAGAATCTGAAAAGAATTAATGTTGCCCATTCAATATTTGCACATATAGCTGAATATGTCCTGTAGCTACATAAAGACATCAACATAGATGTTGGACACAAATTTTTATATGTTGATTCAGAAGAGGGAATGTGGGTATAATTACAAAATGTCTGCATATTTTCAGTGCTGTTTTGCATTGTTAGTGAGTCACTATATCTATAACTTTTTCTTTATTAGAAATGGCTATAGGCTTGCAGTTTCGAGTTCTTCTCTCAGCCATTGATTTTATTAAGACAACAACTATCCAGGACCATCAAAAGCTAAGTACCTCTACACAAGTGTCCCCTTCGTTACAGCAGGCTCTCCGTCAAAAGAGAAGAATCATTGCTGGTGAGGTTTAAATTTGGTATTTATCTGGCCAGTTAAAAAGTCTTGATGTTCGGTTTATATGTTATTAAAAAAAAAAACTTTTGATCTTGCATTTAGACTGTTTAGATTGATACACATAGCTGTGAACCAAACTACAAGCTAAATCTGCATTGATTGGAGTTGGTGTCATTAAATGTAAATATTATTATAACGTTATTAAAAAACATGTTTGTACTATACCTGCTTCCAAGGTTCAATGGCCCGGAAGGACCTCATAATTCCATGTAAACCCTGGCAGCACTACAGTTTCTATGGCCAAATTCCCTTACCCCAAACATTCAGTTTTTTGTCCCAGGAAAGCTCCTTATCTTCCACCAATGGACTCTCTACCCATATAAACCCCTTCAGCAAAGGTAGATCCTGATGCTCAAAAGAACAAATTCAGCCTTTTTTGCATTTTTTGCTCCACATGCAATGGACTGATTTACCACACTACATTATTATATCGGTTATCTTTATATATTCTAATTATTCAGTGATTTTTGTGTTTTATTTTAATAATATAATCCTCGATCATGGCTCCAAAGAAAATTCAGAACAATAGTAGCACCGAAGTGAAAATACAGCGGCCAACAATTGAACAAAAATGTCATGATTTCTAAGTTTGAACAAGTCATGTGTGTGTCATTTATCACGGCTGAAATATAGCAGGTCGAAGTGAACAACAGACACTGGACACATTTTTTTAATCTGAAAGCGATCGAGAAGGGAAGTCACCCCCAATTATACAAATATACAATCACCCCCTAAATAGAAATTATTTCGATTTCCTTTATTTCTTATGGGGAAATATGTTTCGGATAGTAAACATTTTGGATACCGACCGACCTTTTGGAACGGATTGTGGTCGTTAACCGAGGTTCCTCTGTACTATGTTGCATGTTTAACTAAAGATACAAATATTGCAAAAAGCATTTCCAACCAGCGTGGGCTGTAACA
Source organism: Hoplisoma paleatum (assembly GCA_028565875.1). Taxonomy (NCBI): domain Eukaryota; kingdom Metazoa; phylum Chordata; class Actinopteri; order Siluriformes; family Callichthyidae; genus Hoplisoma; species Hoplisoma paleatum. Next base: position 11,893 of record JAOTRQ010053648.1, on the reverse strand, counting down.
TTGCTTGATGTGATTTGAGTGAAAGAAATTTAACAGGAACCTGTGGAAATTTATTCTCCTGACCATATACATTTTTCATATTTTATATTCTTGTAATATATTCATGATGCAGGTCAGCGGAAATTCTCTTTGGCACAGTCAGAGTCACTGCTCATGCGTATGCGTTCTGTAGCTACTGATGAGCTTACCCAAATGATGCAGCGTCGAATGAGCCAGGAGAACCCCATTAGAGCCAGTGAAACTGAGTTTATTCAGAGGCTACAGAGACTTATGGTGTTGGCTATTAACAGAATAATATACTATGGTATATATCAAAGTTCCTTTTTTATCAATTATATACCTATTAAATGTTTTATAAATAATCATATATAACCGGATATCATTTTAATTGCTTGACCTGTGTGAATTATTTTATATGAATTTTTAGACAACAATAAAGATTTATTGGACGTTTTAAACTTTCCGGGGTCTCCTGATCACACACTAAGCACACTATCAAATGCTGAGTCGATATCAGATGACAACAGCTTTATTATCCCTGCTCCTTTCCCACTGGCCAACATGAAGTACTTTCAGAAGGATCTTCTCAAGCTCATGATGGAGGGCATAAAGATTGGCCTGGTTAGTGTCACACAGCATTGTTATGCATATTATACTTTTAATTACTGAGTTATAATTGTGAGGATATGTTTTCCTTTTTTCGTTTTTTTTACGTGTGATTTAACCAGGGCATAACTAAGTAAAATTCCAGACATAGAAGCTGATAAAGAAACAACAGAAAATTCAGAATAGTTAGTAAAATTACTATGCTATGGTTTGACGTCTTTTCTATAGTCTCTTTTTATAATAAATATAGTTTATTCAGAATCAAACAAGAAAAAATATTTTGTATTTGTTATTCATGTAAAGTTTAATGGCCAAAGTCTGGTGCTGGTGTGTGTTTGTGCTTACAGAAACTTGCAACATCGTTGCATGCACAAATAATCTAAGTTAATCTATTTCAAATAGCACCATAGGCTGAGATTTTGAGAAAAACAAAAGCACAAAATTTCATAATTGACAAAGATATATGTTTTCAGTTCATAAACAATTAAAGAACATATATTCAGCGGTGTCCTCTTATGTTTTTCAACATGATGTAGCCATAAGATTGCAATATGTGAATGCATATATAGGGTTAGCTGATATGCTGATTTTAAACAACATTGTCTTTTTTCTGTGTATGGGATGAGTAAGTAAGTAAGTAACATGTGTAAGTATGTTAACATAGTAATTTTGTTTTTGTCCAAGGCCAATTCCGGTCGAGGTGGAGCACCACGACAGCAGTGGCATCGTATTTTATGGTCATGCAGAGACACCTTTCGGGTCCAGATTGGCCGACTGCTGGTGCACACGCTAAGTCCAGCACTTTCTCTAGAATATAGAAGGGAGGCACTAGAATTTGTTTATGAGCAGAATCATCCCGACATTCTGAGGGAGAGTCTAAGCCCTGGGCTTGAGGTGAGCTGTCAGGATTTAGATATAGATAGATAGAGAATGAGAGTACTTTATTCATCCCCAATGGGAAATTTCCTTGTTGTAGCAGCAAATACACATACAATGTAAATACAATGCATACACACGCGCACACACACATATTATACCTATATATACACATCTATACATACTCGTACATACATACATACACACATGTACATACATATGCATACACATATATACACAAATTTAACAGATTTAATGGGGATCGAGAAAAATCCTTAATCATACAATGTTATTGTTTGTGAAAGTTGAATTTCTATTGTTGCAAATGTGTTAGATGTGTGAACCCTATTTATCTTGACTGTAGTAAATCATTGTATAGAGTTATTGCAGTGGGTAGGAAATATTTCCGGTATCGATCCTTTTGACATCGAAGCTGCCTAAGTCTCTTACTAAAAACACTCTGTCCAGTAGTTTGTGTAATGGGTGTGTGGAGTTGTCCATTATTTTAGTTACTTTGTGTAACATCCTGCTCCTCACAATTTTCTCCAGTGGTTCTATTTATGGACTAGACATCTAGTAAACTTGTCTTAAACTTGATAGATAGGTGTTCCCCCTGCAGCAAAGGTATGCAAAAATAAGACTTGGTGTGGACTTTACTAGCTCTGTGTGCACTGAAGCCATTAGCTGTTAAATTAAAACACAATAAGTTACTGTTTGCAGCTTTTGTTTATACTGTCTACACTTGTGTTTTTTAACCAATGTTTTAGCATGGTCCAAAGCTAGTTCTTTACCTGTATGAGATGCTTCATGACCACAAAGAGAGTCTTACAAAGGAAGAGCAGGTTGCTGCCAACACCTTTATGACATCGCTAAAGTTGTGTGGTCACCACTGCATTCCTCCTACTGTTCCGCCTAAACCAGACCTCCTGAAAGCCATCAAAGAGGTTAGATTGTTATACTTGTAGCTAATTAAAATGTCTAACAGTAAATGTAATTACACCATATAATTTGTTGAATTAAAACATGAAACTATTAACCATTGAAGTTTGTTATTACTAATTTGGGTAACTATATATATATAGTTATACTTTTTACTTATATATATATATATATACTTTTTGTTGTTTATGAAACATTGTTTGTTTATTTCCCTAAGGATAAACTTAAATATGAGTCAGAGATTAGAACAAGTAAAGACGCATGGGAGAAGAAGCTGGTGAGTGCCCAGAAGATGTAAGTGAAATTCATTTATATTCAGTTTATGCAGGTTGTCTTTTTTCCCTCAATACATTTGTTAACTGTCTCAAGAAATTCTATGTATATCTTTTTTAGTCTTATACAGAGACTAGATGGTAAGTCAAAAGACATCTCCAAAATTGCAGCAGACGTCACTCAGAGCATGTCTCTCAGACAAGGCATGGAGAGGAAAAAGGTTATTCAGCATATTCGAGGCCTTTACAAGACAGACCTGAGTGCCAGTCGACGCTGGCAAGAGCTTGTGCAACAGCTCACCCATGATAGGTAAGTCTTAACAAATAGAAACCTTCACTGCAAACACACAATGTTAAAAATGTACTCAGTGTCCAAAGTTATGTGGACAATTCAAGAAAAGATTTGTTGTCTCACAACAAGATTGTCCTAGGGTGTTCCTGTTTGACAATACAGATGCACTTTGTGTGGAGATTTTTTTTTCCATGTCTGTATAAGTTCTTGATGGAAATCACTGTATTACCTTTATCTTAGTAATTGTTTAAAGTAGTTAATTAGTCAACTTTTTGACTGCAGAACATCTTTATTACTTCCGGTCTGTAGGGTGAGCCTCGTAAGAAAACCAACCAAGAGTATCCAAAAAGCAAAAAAAACTTGATATATTTATAAACAATAACTTACTACTATGCATGTCTGTTCCTACAGCATTTCTGGTTTTATTAATTTTTAAATAGACATCTTGCGGTCAACATCTTGAGATTCACACTTTGCCAGGCTCCCAAACACAGAATAAGCATCAAATCAGCAAAAAATGATAGTAGAGTATCAAGTGCATTTGTCAGACCCTGTGGACTTTTTTCCATTGACTTACAATTGAGCTAACGACGTGGGATGTTGAAACAAATATTTTATATTTGATCTGAAAATGCATAAAATAATTCACAGAAGCACGATGTATGCTTAAATAGTTTATTTACTTTTTGTATTACAAAAGTAAAAGAATATTTATTTACAGGTTTCTGCTTGTATTTTAGCCGAGCTACCCTGTTAAATCTAGCTAATAACTGGTTGACTATAGCGTGTGAACTAACTCTTCACCAGCATTGAGTATTTTATTGCTATTAAACACATGCAGTTACGAAACAGGTTGTGTTTTGACCAGCTGGTCTTTAGCTAGATTTTTTAGCAGGGTTATTACTATAATCTTATGAAATTTTTTTTTTAAGTTGTTTATTTTAGATTTATATTTATTTTGTTAATTTTTTACAAATACTTAGTGCTTGTGTATTGTAATAGTTTCAATGCTGGGGACGAGATACCATGAGATCATTTGTTTACAGCACTAATGAGTTAATGTAAAAATGATCCCACTTTAGCTGTGATATAATGGATCAGAGCAGACAGACAGGTATAATACACTGCCTGGCCAAAACGAAAAATCTGCACCTGAATTTAAATAGGTACGAGCCTCCTAATTACTGCATGGACGATTATCTTTCATCAGGTCACAAGTTATTTAACCCCAACATTTTTCAAACATCCGATGCTCATGAAAAATATGTCAGTCTGTTTGAGAATTGTCAAATCATTGGTATGCTACTAAAACTACTAAAATGGGTTCAATTTGCATCGGAAGAAGTGGTTTACCGTTTGATCCACTGTCATCAATGCTTATTGATAGTGCATGACAACAACCCACCAATTCTAATCACCAGTTTTTCGCAGTTTTTCTCTTCAAGTGGGTAAACGGGTCTTAGTCAGAACGACCTTGGCACAAAACAACAAAAGATGTTGTTATGTGAGGTGTATACAATAAACAATAACAAAAAAGTTATGTTAATTCAGATAATTAAGTGAAATTATTGCAGAGATTAGTGTTGACTAATGCACCCCTAATTATTACAGCATAACTTAAATATTGAGCAAACAGGTAAAAGATTCATGGTGGCTTTCATAGCACATCATTGCCAGTCATGAAACCTGAGAGTTCAGATAGGAGAAGCAGAAGTCAAGTCAACTTTATTTATATAGCGCTTTTTCCAATAGACATTGTCTCAAAGCAACTTTACAAAATACAGGATGAACAGAAACCTTTGTTGAGCAAGCCAAGGGCAACTGTGGCAAGGAAAAACTCCCTGAAAAGTACAGGAAGAAAACCAGACTCAGCAGGGCCTATCTTTTTTGGGTAGTCCTTGTATGCAGCTGTAAATAACTGCAAGCCAACATCCCTGATCAGCAGACATTTCTATGATCAAGAACCTCCAAGCTGTACCCTTCTTTTTATTAGGGCTGAACAGCTCTGTTCTTAGAGAACTCAAATTAGAGGCTGCCGAACGCAAACGTGATGCCAGGAATCTAACAAGCATGAACGTGCCAGACTGCCCAGACTTCCTGGACCAGAGCCACACACCCCTTGTTTGATAGACTGTCTCAGTGCCTAACAGTGTGAGGAAAATGGCTGCACCCGGACGGGTGTCTTCTTTACTGCCTCCTCTGTACCTGAAGTTACCTGAAGGGTTGTGTGTGTGGGTGTGGTGGGGGGTGCCAGGTTTTATGAATTAGTGCCTCGCTTTATAAGCTGCTCCAAAGCAGTTTTACATAATGGGTTTGTCACATAGGCTTTGTGATACCTTCGGTCCGGTAACGTTTCCTCTCACGTTGCAGGTTGAGTACAAACAATTGCTTAATCTTAACTTTTTCTGCTTGTTTTTTTATAGCGGCAATGTAAAGAAGTACTAGAGAGAAGTAAAATAGTTTGTCTGAATTGTGTTCTGTTTTCCCACAGGGAGCTCTAGTTTAGTTACTTGCACCAAAATATTCATGAATATTCTGACTTCTTAATAGTTGCTTCTTTCTAGTGCTACAGTTAATGCTGTAACCCACCACTACTTAATCACTACTTTTTTACTACTTTTCTCCTACTACTTTTCTTTTATTTGTCTTTAGCAAGGGTACAGTAATGTTTACTAGTATGGAGGCACTTATGTAAGTCGCTCTGCATTAGAGCGTCTGCCAAATACTGTAAATGTAACTTTTGTTGAGATACTGCTCTCTGGCAAGTGAAATAAATTATTTGGAGATTGCATACACTCAAGAGTGCTGCAAGAGTAGATTTTGGGTCTGCAAAATTAAAGATAATTAGACTGAATGGAAAATGCATTTTAATTCTAAAACATTTTTAATTAAAACTTAGTAAAACATAAATGCACAATTTTGCACACATTTAAGCTCGGGCTGTTTTCTCATTGTTTATAGAGCTGTGTGGTATGACCAGTCGTCTTACCCAACATCATGGCAGTTGGATCCCACTGAGGGACCTAACAGGGAGCGCAGACGGCTGCAACGATGTTATATTACTATACCTAATAAATATCTACTTAAGGACAGACACGGACCAGAAGGTGCACTACATGATTACACAAATAATTTTTTAAATGAGAGTAATAAAGGAATACATTTTCATTTCAAAAATAATACGACAGATGCATAACAGAATACAGATTTGATTGATTTAATTATGTACATTTTACCAGTTCGTTGCTTGTCATATTTTGAACAGAGACTATTAAAGGTCCCCTTGCTTTTCTGTTTGAGGACAAGACCCACTCATCTTTTTCTTCCACTGTGAAGGATAAAGCCACTAGCGAACCTATCAGGTCTTGCAAATATCCATCAAGAGCCATAATTTTCAACAAATCCAATTTACATCTTGAAAAATTCTAAAACATGTGGTTGTCATTTTTGTTGTTTTCAGATTCACACGAAGGTGTTTAAGTGTAGCACCTTCTCGAGAAACTGCAGGCGAATTGCTGTTGGGTAAATATGATTGTAAATAAAAATAAAGCTTTTTTAACTGAAACTTGTCTCTGTCTACAAATCTGTTTTCTGTGTACAGGAAAATCAGGAATGTACTTTGTGGAAGACAATGTTTCTGAAGCCAGTGATAACCAGGTTCGTTGGTCAATTTAATGTTGATTTCATTTTGTAAATATGTGTCTATATGTTGTCGAATTTATTAAACAAAAAACCTTTAAGAGAGGTCCTCATGGAGAGACGGAGCCTGCTTCATTCTGTTGGACTTATGAGGAAATAAAAGAGGTTCACAAGCGCTGGTGGCAGCTCAGAGACAATGCTCTGGAGATATTCCTTACTAATGGTCGAACATTGCTTCTGGCTTTTGACAACACAAAGGTAGAACTAATCTTTTCAGAGACCTAGCACATGTGATGTCATTGCATGTTACTATGTTGCACAAAATAGAAAATAGATATTTGAGCATATGTACTCATTCACCTTCTATACACACATGCAATTAATAGCTTTGAAATTTCTCTAAATTTGAAAACAAAATAAATATATATTTTTTGTTTTAGTTCATTGTTAAAGACCTTTTTTGGCATGTTTTTATATATTTAACAAGTTTTTTGTTTTACTGAGTGACTTATTATCCATTTGTTGTTACAACAATGCAATTTCTCCACTGTGGGACTAATAAAGGATTATCTTTTCTTAGAATACAGAATCTCATGTAAGATGAGCACCTTCACTTGAAACACATATTCTTCTTTTTTCCTGAAGCGTTATACAATTTTTATGTATTAAAGTAAAGTAAAAGATCATCAGTACATTTTAGATAGTAACTCCATAAGCTATGGTGTTTGAATTATTATTATTATTATTATTTTGGTAGAAAAAAAGTAATTAAAAATTTCTCCAAACCTGGTGTACAACCACAATTTTGTTAATTATCCTTTTCTCCATCATTAATGTTTTCTTTTTTGCCTTAGGCTCGTGATGATGTTTATCATAACATCCTTACATCTGAACTGCCCAACCTGTTAGAGTATGACAATATTAATGCCCTTACTCATCTGTGGAGCTCCAGCCAGATTACCAACTTTGAGTATCTCACACATCTTAACAAGCATGCCGGACGCTCTTTCAATGACTTGATGCAATACCCAGTATTTCCTTTCATCCTGAGAGATTATGTAAATGAGACACTGGATCTACAGGACTTATCCATATACAGGTATCCCATGGCTTATTTAGAATAATTTAGGGTAATTTTCCCTGTTTTTGTATGCTTCAAATGACTTTAGGATCTTTAAATTAAAAAGGCACATGGACCACAATGGGTTAAATTATATGTTCTCAATTAAGTATTTGCATCAATTTATTTTTAAATTGGAATTTTTGTTCTGTATACGGAAGTCAGGAGTAGCAGAGAAGTACAAAAGGGTGGTACAGGATATGTATGAGGACAGTATGACAGCGGTGAGATGTGCAGTAGGAATAACTGACAGGTTTAAGATGGCGGTAGGACTGCATCAGGGATCAGCTTTGAAACGGGCAATGAAAAGGTTCATTTGCATGGAGTTGATTTGGTAAAAGTGGTGGAATTTACTTACTTAGGGTCAAAGGTTGAGAGTAACGGAGGGTGGTGTGGTTGGCGTAAAGTATCAGAAGTGATTTGTGATGAATGGGTGTCTGCTAGAATGGAGGGTAAAATCTATAGGACGGGAGTGAGACCTGCTATGTTGTATGGACTAGAGACCATAGCATTGACCCAGAAAAAGGTGAGCGAGCTGGAGGTAGCTGAAATGAAGATGTTGAGATTCTCATTAGGTGTGACAAGGAAGGACAGAATCAGAAAATAGTTTATTAGAGGATCAGCACATGTAGGTTGTTTTTAAAGATATAGTATGATAAGTGAGATTTAGATGGTTTGGTTATGTGCAGAGGAGAGAGATGATGGGTATATTGGGAGAAGGGTTATGAGGATGGAACCACCAGGTAATAGGAGAAGAGGTAGACCAAAGAGGTTTTTGGATGCAGTGGTAGAGGTTATGAGGTTATTATCGGTGTGTCAGTGGAGGACTCTCAGACCAGGGCTAGATGGAGGAGTTTGATCCGCTGTGGCGACCCCGAATGGGACAAGCCGAAGAAGAAAAAAATCTATTTTTTAAGTTGTTTTTAAGAATTTCGTTGGCTCTACAGAAAATATTCTAAAAGGTTTTTTGTTTTGTTTTTTAGAAATCTTGCCAAACCCATTGCAGTACAATCAAAAGAGAAGGAAGACAGATATGTGGAGAATTACAGAGTACTTTCCTCATATTAATAGTTGTTTCTTTTTAATTACTTGTAAAACATTATTAAAAATTAAAACATTTTTGTTTTTTTTGTAGTATTTAGAAGAAGAGTATAAAAAGGGTGCTTGTGAGGACGATCCAATGCCACCAGTACAACCTTACCATTATGGCTCCCACTATTCGAACAGTGGTACTGTTTTGCACTTCCTAGTCAGGATGCCTCCATTCACCAAAATGTTTCTTGCTTATCAAGGTAAGCTAACATTCTAATGTCCTTAGCTTGAGTTTAGCCTAAGGTTCGTGGCAGTGTGAGTTTCTTTATACCAGTTGTTAAAATTAGCTTTCGAGTTTTAAATGCATGTTATACACTGTTTGCAAGTAAGCTGCCTGGCAATTATTGTACTTATCTCTCTGATCCCATAGACCAAAGCTTTGATATTCCTGACCGAACTTTCCACTCCATGAATACGACATGGAGACTCTCATCTTATGAGTCCATGACTGATGTTAAGGAGCTTATTCCAGAGTTTTTTTACCTGCCTGAGTTCTTGGTCAACAGAGAAGGTATTTTTCTGCTTTCACAACAACAAACATATATATTGTATAGCTACCGCTATTTATTGTCTTGCCAACTGATTTTTCATTCACCATTTTTTGGCGAATTTTGAAAATGTGCATTAAAAAGCTCAAAATTCGAGCCAAATATATATAAAAAAAACTTTAAATGTTTAAATATTGCGAAAAGTGGATGGAAATAGTTTTGAAAATAAACAGTGATAACTCTAAATGTCCATTTAACTTCGTGTTTGTTGCAACTAGACTGTCCGATCAAATCATCCATATTTTGAAGTGGGGTACAGCATAAAGCCAGAAGAAAACTATTCATACTTGCATGGCTCACCATGCATGCAAATTTATGCTAGTCTCCTAGCATGTGTGTCCTGCTTGGTGCTGTACCCGAACCAGACAGTGATGTTGCCTGTTGGAATCTTCTTGATGGTGCTAGTGTAGAAGTTCCGTAGTATCTTGGAGGGCAGTTTGAAGTACCTTAAATGCCTGAGGTGACTCCAAGGTACCTGAAACGATTTACATGTTTCACTGTATTTCCATCTATCACAACTGGTTGGTAGTTTCTGTCCTGCTTAGGGCTGTAATCCTCTGTCAGTTCTATGTTAAAGAGGTGATTGTTGTTTTGACACCAGTCATCCAGGTGCTTTATCTTCTCCAGGTAAACCCTCTTATAGTTGTTGGCAATCAGGCCTACCACAACTGTCATCAACAAATTTGAAGATGCTCCATGTTGGTAGTGGAGCTAGCATTTTTACATAATTACTCCTCTTGGTCTTCTTGTAGGATAGTGTGGTGTGATGCACAAATAAGATGGCATAGTCTGTGGAGCGGTTGTGACAGTAAACGTACTGTAAAAGATCCACAGAGTCTGAAAGTGATGAAGTGTGGGATGATCCTCTTGAAGCACTTCATCACCACTAAAGTTAAAGCCTCTGGGCTTCAAGTCGCAGGCTGGCTATGATATCTTCAGGACAGGAATAATGATGGATTGTTTGAAGCACGCTGGTATGATGCCGTGATTTAGGGAAGAGTTGAAGATGTCATTGAACACTGGTGCTAGCTAGTCAGGGCAGGCTTTGATGACTTGTCTGGTAAATCCATCCGGTCACTTACCTAAAGGCTCTCAGAGTGTCTCTCTCGGTGATTATCATGTATCTTTGAGTTCCAACGAGCTGCATGTCTGTGCTGGACGGTCTGGTTGCGCTGTTTGCAACAATAGAGCTGTTACCACTTCAGCTTCAAAGCGAGCGTAGAATGTGTTCAGCTCGGTTGCTAGAGACACGTCTGCATTCATCAGTCTGGAGGGTGGGCTTCTGTGATCATCCGTAGTCCCTGCCACAGGGATCTAGAGTCATTCTGCTGGAACTGTGTCTCTAACTTCTCCCAATAGCGCTGCTTTGCTTCCTTCATTACTTGGCGAACTTGGTACAACGCAGACATACATTCCGCTATGTTACTGCAGATGAGTCCTGCATTATAAGCAGCAGTGCAAGATGAGAGTCGCGGACAGTTTTATCCACCTTTGGCTTCGGGTTGAGAAAGGTTTTCACTACAGTTTTCACCACTGTATTGTCCTTTAGCTTTCCAACTAATCCCACAACTGTTTCTGTAAACACGTTAATGTCACCAGCTGAACTCTTGTGAAACAACCAGCTCGTCTTGTAAGGCAGCCACCGATCTGTCCAGTGCGTGACATCTTTCTGAACCGAAGCTTTTTGCTTCAAGCGTTGTTTATATATCGGCGAGAGTAAAATAGCGGCATGGTCGGATTTTTCAAACGGTGGAAGAGGTTGTGCCTTGTAACATCCAGTGATGATCCAGTGTCCAGTCCCCTCTGGTGAAGCAGGTGATGTGCTGATGAAAGTTCGGTACTGAACGTTTAAGGTTAGCACTGTTTAAATCACTAACCCCAGTGATGAGTCTGGAACTGTGTGGGTGCATCATGAAGCTCACCCAGTGCAGTGTATGTGTTCCCCCGAGGTTGAATGTAAACAGTGCTGACAACAACTGAAGTAAATTTTTGATGAAGGTAGGAGGGACGAAATCATAGTGCTAAGAGTTTTAGGTTTGGTCTGCATGACCGTGCAAAACAAACAATGCTAGTGTTGTTGCACCAGCTGTTGTTTATCATGCACACACCACCTTCTCTTGACTTTTCCGATTGTTCTGTCCATGCGGTGAACCCAGAAAAACTCTGCCGGCTGGATGGCATGATCCGGTATCGCAGGAGTCAGCCATGACTCGGTGAAGCAGAGAAGCAGTCACAGATGTCTCTCGGAGACTGAACGTTGGCTAACAGGATACTAGACAGTGAAGCTCGCTGTGCACAACTCCTAAGTTTATTTCTGACACCAGCTCTTTTTTCTCGAGGACGCCACTTTTAGTTACATCCATTGTTCTCTATAAGTAACCCTGCACCTTGTGAGCGAAGTGAACATGTTGGGTTGTAGTAGTTTATAAGTGCACTCAGATATTGTGGAGCCAGACCATGTAGCGCTTTATAAGTTAGTAAAAGTATTTTGTAATTAATGCGAAATTTA
>JAOTRQ010053611.1:0-14771 GCA_028565875.1 Hoplisoma paleatum | reverse complement strand
TTATATTAGCCGACCCCCCTGAAACCCCCGATACGTCTTAATATCGGGGGTGTCTTATTATCGGGGAAACACGGTAACAGTAACACTAGATGACAATGATCTAACAATTCTATTTATATCTAAATATATTTCTAATATTATATCATATCCTATTTGTGGTGCCCGTTAGTATCCAAAATGTTCACGTCCTAAAAAATGTTCCTCATCAAACTGACATCAAAGCTGCGCACACAATCCCTAAATCCCGAAATATTAATAATCTCTTTTATAATCCCTTTAGGAGCTTTCACACGCCGCTCTGTGTTTATTGTGTCCACAAAACCCGACAGATTTTCCTAATTCGCCACTGGAACCCAGAACGTTCCTGTTCCCCGGGTTTCCTCGTTCCCTCGTTTCTGCATCATTCCGTAATTAAAAAGCGAATCTACGTGTGAGACGGATAATCCCGTTGTTAATCTGATCTTAATGGGTCCCAAACGGCTCGGCAGCACACGACTAGTAATCAGACGTTCAGCGGTGTATTTTAAGCTTTACTACTACAAGTTGCCACAGTTGGACCCTTGAGCGGGGCCCTTAACGTGACCTCAGACTTGAATGTCGTTGTACGTCTATTAAGTATAGTACGGTACAGTTTATAACCCCCCTCTTGTACATATACATCACCCGCATTGATAAGACGCTTTTGTTTAGGGCCTCATATTTAGGGCCTCGCTCAGGGGCCCCAGCAGTGGCAACTTGGTGCTAGCAGGGGGTTTGAACCGCTAACCTGCTGATGACTAGCTCATTATGTCATTACCACTGAGCCATCACTGATCCCAACTGTTGTAGCGGCGTTATACATGGTGAGTGTATATAAATTATTAATATTATATATATATAATATATAATGTAATAGTATTATGGTGCTATTTTAATTATTCTGTCTCTGCGGCGCTAATACGGACCGACGTTTATTTCCTGCGTCTCCCCTCGGACGTCTTTACAACAGACCGTTTATCAATAATTAATTAACGCTTGTTTTTCAGGTGCCGCTACGGCCTTTAAATAGAACTCCCATGAGTCAGTGGGGCAAGCGATCGCCCCGTTGAACGTCCAGCCACAGTCGCAGCCCCCCTCACCACCCCACCACCCCACCGTCCAGGAATCGTGTTTACCGTCTCATTAGCACATCGATCCCAGTTTAATCCATGATGCTCATGGAAAAAGAACAACGTTGATTCCGCTTCCCGCGTCAAGTGAAGTAAATTACAGCCGTTAATGTTGCGGCAAAATTTTTTAATTAAAATAATTTATTATTTGTGAATTTTACACGTATTTTCGGTGCGCACGCTTAGACAGAAAACACAAACATGGGCCGCGATGAGAACAATAGCGTTATAAATAAATGCCATTTTTTTATTATTAACGAGTTACCTGATTAATTATCGTTCCCATTGTTACAACACTGACGATTAGTATTACATATATATGAGTATATATATATATATATATATATATATATAACATAAATAAATATATATACAACAGCTGTGTCCTAGTTGTGATCAGAAGGTTGCCGGTTCGATCCTGTAGTGTAGACATTTCAAGACCGAAGTGTGCTCACCGCTGCCCCTCTGGTGTGTGTTCGTAAGTGCACGTTAATACGTCTCGCACTTCACGGATTAAGTTAAATTCTGAATATATAAAGATTTTTACAGACTTTTATTGTGATTATGTTTTCAGAAAGAAAAAATCAAGCGAGGCTGCGAAAACTGAACGACCTGTTTTTTAAAACAAGAATAACTCGTACGGTAAATAAATCCAAACAAAAGCAGCACACCAGACTGACTTATTAACCGCTATTTAATAAAGCGCCGCTGCTCTTTTTCTCTCCTGGCTGTAAATGAATTGAGAATTATCCGCGGAGGGTTGAAAAGTTTCACTCTCGACCTGTCTGTGGCTCATAAAGTCAAAATCTCATTTTCCATCAGACTGCGTTTAGGTCGAACTGCAGTCGGCGTTCTCGTGGATTTACACTCGTCTCTCACACACGTGTAGGAGGGGACGTGTGACGTCGGGGGTTCGAGACCCGGGGGCTCGTGCATTGGGGGTCTCGGTCGGATCTATAATATCATTGATACGCCAAACAGCCAGTTTATACTTCTTAGTCAATTCAAACACAAGGGGGAGCATTGCAACCGTCAGAACATTAAAGTGCGCACGCTTGTAGTTTAAGTCGTCTCTCACTGTGTATATTCGTTCACGATTCTGGCATTTAAATGTTTTCGTTACTCAACATCGATCAGCTCGAATCTCCAACAACGATATAACTGAACAGTAAAAGCAAACGTGATGGAATAGCGCCCCCTGTCTGTGTGTGTCTTTCTGTCTGTATTCATGTGTGTGTGTCTATCTGTGTGCGTCTCTTTTTCTTTTTGTGTGCGTTTGTCTCTCTTCTTGTTTGTGTGTCTCTTTCTCTCTCTGTCTCTCTTTGTGTGTGTGTGTGTATCTCTGTGTGTGTCTCTCTCTCTTTGTGTGTCTCTCTTTCTCTCTCTTTGCATGTGTCTCTGTCTGTCTTTGTGTGTCTCTCTCTGTCTCTGTTTGTGTGTGTGTATGTCTCTCTCTTTTTGTGTGTCTCTGTCTCTGTGTGTGTATATCTCTCTCTGTTTGTTTGTGTGTGTGTGTCTATGTGCATTTTTCTTCCTCTCTCTCTCTTTGTGTGTGTCTCTCTCTCTTTATGTGCGTTTCTCTTTCTCTCTCTCTCTCTTTGTGTGTGTGTGTGTCTTTATGTGCGTTTCTCTTTCTGTCTCTCTCTTTGTGTGTGTGTCTCTCTCTTTATGTGCATTTCTCTGTCTCTCTCTCTCTTTGTGTGTGTGTGTGTGTGTGTGTGTGTCTCTCTCTTTATGTGCGTTTCTTTCTCTCTCTCTCTCTTTGTGGTTGTGTGTCTCTCTTTATGTGCATTTCTCTTTCTCTCTCTCTTTGTGTGTCTCTCTCTCAGCCTCTCTGGGCTTTTCTCGACAGGTTCCTGATCTTCTTGTATCTTTCATGTCAGTATTACAGGTCTTGTTCCTCTTCGCTCTCGTTCTCCTGCTGTCAGCACGACGCAGCAGAAGTTGTTCTTCTGTCGGAATAGATCAGAACGAAGCGACACTACAGTCACGCAACACAACAACGTACAACGTGCACCGTACCGCAGGGTACCGCCGGCACGGAGGATGCAGTTCGTACAGATTTACTGACACAATAAAGAGAATGAGTACGAACGAAGAGAAGGGAAAGATGCAGGAGCTGGACTGGGCAACGGGTGATAGCAGGAAAGGGTGGGTCAGGGGTCGAGGTGCTGGGAACGCTCCGGATAGCCGGGAGGTTCCAGATCGGCGCGGACGGTTCGACTGGATCGGCTCTAGGAAGCCGGGAGTCTAAAGAGTGGAATTTTAGTCTACAGATTCTAAAACATGCCATCGACAACCGCTTCTTTTTACCTGCATGAAGCGAGTTAATATGTGGATCAGCTTTGTCAACGAAAAATAGCAATGGTATAGTAATACCACAAAGTGTATTGAGAATCTAAAGGTTGTTGGTTCAAGCTCCAGCACTACTGGGCATCACTGTTGTGAACTTAAAACTCAAGTGTACAATCGCAGTAGTGTAATTGGTTTTGAATAAAAGCATGGAATGCTAAAAAATGTAAAATAAATTCCATCTAGATCACGATTTACTTTCATTGTCTTATAATTAAGGAAACTAATGCATCCTAAGCCTTTTATTTAGGCCGTAATGAATCTAGATGGCTGATTGTAATCATGTTGTTTACCCCGGCGCTCCGAGTTATTGTCACTTAGCCTGAATGGATGTTTGAGCTCCGGGTGATTTAAGTCTCTCGCAGTAACACAACCCCCGAGGAGAGGGGTAAAAAAAAAATATCTCGCTACGCCTATCCAGAGGTCTTTCCTGGGCCCGAGGCGGGCATCCGAGCTAACAGCCATGCGGCGGGGGCAAAGACGCCGGGCCGACCAAAGCCCCGGCATCTGTTCCTCAGATCTGTCTGCGCTGTAATCTGCCATGTGAAGTCTCGCGCCAGGGAAGATAAAAAACGAGGCACGGAAAGTCGAGCCGAGGATCCGTGGCGTATCTCGAGGCGTACTTCAACCCTTCTGTTCCACCACATAAACCGGGTTTTTTTTCTTCCTTCTCCCCTGTCGGGACTCACTCCATCAACTCAGCTTTTCTTCATCGCTTACTCCAGCGTCTCAAAATGTCTTCCTCGTACGGATGAAATTGTAGCTTTAGGCTTTATTTCTTTTTACTTCTCCGGATGTTTTTTTTTTATCACGGGAGAATGAAATAGCCGCCATTGTGTCGCTGAATGGCCCGGAAAGCTTTCGTCCGGTTCTCATTTCTCCTCAGTGGAAAGTAAACAGCCAAAAAGCTTCAGAGACACAATTTCAGAGCAATTCAGCGTTTACGAGGACTTAATCCAGATGTTTGAAGGGAATTAATAAGTAACGTTGTGCGTTGGTATAAACACGTGGAGAGCACTGCGTCTCGTTCTCTTGAACCTCCATTTAATGCACAGTTATGCAAAAAAATATTATTTTTATAGTAAATATAAACAAATATACAGATGAATGCTTAGGAAATACTCACAGCAAAGTACTTTAGTCTGAGCCAATGCGGTCGTCTTTGCTCCACACCCCCTCCAACACATGGGTAGCATGTGTATGCATTTTTTCCACCTAGACTTACACTTACAAATCAGCACTGTCTATGGAGAGACACACCTCAATTCTACTCATGATGCATTACGATTCACAATGCTCAGTTTACGATACTAATTATGAGTTATTAATTGAGTTGTAATTCTTCTTAGAAAATAAATAACCTAAAAAGTAATAGATAAATGTCTTTTTACTTCTGACAATGGGTGTGTTTTATCAGAACACAATAGAGGTGGTTTACATAAAGCCTGTTGGTACTAAATAGAGCTAAATAGAATCGATTCATCTTAAAATCACCATAGATTAAAATAACAATCAAGTGAATTGATTCATATCGATCCTTGCTTTTTTTTTTTATGTCGGATCGTTTGTAAGTCAAGGGTGTAAGTAGCTGCATGTGTAATCGATAAAACGAAAAAACTAGAAACGTTATAATGAGAATGAAAAGATTAATGGTACTGAATCATATTGAAGATTTTTTCATGGAGAAGAAACGTCTCAAATATTAAAAAACAGACCCCAAAACCACATTTTCAATTAAAAACGTCCCAGTTTTCATTTCCTACATGAAATCAATTCCGTATTAAGCTCCCACGGGGGGGAAACGCATTCTGTAGTTTTTCGTTGAACACAGCAGTTAATATTTGTGGGACTTTTCAGCTCCGATGCTTTGTTGAGGTCTAGGCTCGGAGATTAGAGGTCTGTCGGCGGGATTAGTACGCCGCGAACAAGTAGACCCGATTAAATAAAAAGAGGATGACAGGATGACAAGTGAGCGTTACTGTGAGGAACATTTACCCCCCCAAAAGGAAGTCTCTAAGAGACTTATGTGGTTTATTATATAGTGACCGTAAACGGGTGTGTTTTATTAGACCTGACTAGAGCTGGTGTTTTTTTATTTTTATAAAACTCAATACACGTGAGTTACATAAAACTGAAAACTGGTGTGTTTTATTACAACTAAACTAGAGCTGCACTACATGTGTGTGTTTTATTTGAAGTAAACAGAACGTTGCGACGAAAAAAACTGAAAACAGGTGCGTTTGAGCAGCATTCGATTGCTGTGCTACATCCGAAAACAGGCGTGTTTCATTACAACCGATTGAAGTAGTGATTTAAGAAAACGGGTGCGTTTTATAAGAACTAAATAGCGACGAGTGGCGTCAAATCCAAATTGAAATAGTGCCGATCCACGTACGAAAACGGGTGTGTTTTCACCAGACCAAAATAAAACTAAAAACGGGTGTGTTTGTTTCATCCACGCAGCGGTGCTAAGTAACCACCCGAAAACGGGTGCGTTGTATCAACACGTGTCACGCGTGCATCAAAACTGAAAACGGGTGTGTTTTATTTTGTGCTAAATCGAGGTAATTTAGTTCAAAACTGAACACAGGTGGATTGTTAATATTGTTACTAAGAGTTATTAATAATGATGAGTGTCCTACAAACTAAAACAGGTGTGTTTTATCTGTACTTTGTCAAGGCGAAGGCTCAGCGGGATTAGCGCGCCGCGAACAAGGAGACCCAATTGATTAATGACGGAATGACAAGTGAACGTTACTATGAGGAACAATTACCCAATAAGGGAAGTGTCTCGGACACCTGAGGTTTATGATGTTAAATGGATGGATTTTTGTGTCCATTGGTGAAATGATTGCGGGTTTTCTAGAACAATCAAAGCACACGAGTGATATTAGGATACAAGAACTTTTATCATATGGGTGAAGTGACCTCACTATTTATCCGGGCTTGGGTTCTGCGTTTATTAAGAAACTGGAACAGCATCTTGTTCGCGATCCTGTTTAGATACACGGGTAAACTTGTGAATGAGAAAAGCCGTGCTAAATTGCATGCTGGGATTGTAACACTTTTTTTTTCATACAGCGGTGGTATTGGTTCTTTGCCCTGTATGCAGGTCAGTGGACGTCCAGCAGCTGACCTGCATACAGTACGGCGTTCCGTTAAAACGTCCTCGCTGTGCCAGGAATAGCTGCGTTGAGTATTTTATTTATTTCTCCAGCCCGAGTCGTGGCTCTCGGTCGGGATAATTGGCCAATCGTCTGGCTACGGGGTTCATAGAAACGGTGAGTAATTGTGTCAGGTTCAGTCAGCCATGCATTCGGGAGACGACGCGACGTGTATCTGGACTGTCTTCGTCTCAGACGCTTTACATCTGTCTGTCTGTCTATCCAAATCAGCCACAATAGTGTTGATGCAGATGAGTGATGTGAAGCAAGTTTGCTGCCTTGTTACCTAAACCAGATGACGGCTTGCAACCAGAAGCCTTTTTGTACCTAGAAGCTTGACATCTGTTGGTTCTGGGACTGACATCGGATCAAGCAGGTTAAATTGGTTCGACTGGAAACAGTTGTGTGAATAAAAACAAACTTTATAATACCTTAAAATGGGTGTGTTTTATCAGAATTGAATAGCGATAGATGACATGTTTATTAGAACTGAATATTGGTGGGTTACATAAAACCTGAAAAGAGGCGGGTTTTATTAGAACTAACTAGAGCTGAACGAAATAAACAAATGAAGGCAGGACTAAATGGAGGTAGGTGACGTATGAACTGAGAACAGGCGTGGTTTTTAGATTTGAACAGAGGCGGGTGAAACTATGTACAGTATGTTTTACTACGGTAGAAATAAACAAAGCGGCATGCAATAAGATGGAATATGGGTGTGTTTTATCAGAACATTGTAGAGCGGTGATAGGTAGAAAATGAAAACAGGTGTGTTTTATTACAACGTGATAGCACTGAGGTACAAGGAAC
Source organism: Hoplisoma paleatum (assembly GCA_028565875.1). Taxonomy (NCBI): domain Eukaryota; kingdom Metazoa; phylum Chordata; class Actinopteri; order Siluriformes; family Callichthyidae; genus Hoplisoma; species Hoplisoma paleatum. The sequence continues at coordinate 7,297 of JAOTRQ010053611.1, read as the reverse complement.
CTGAAAACCGGTGAGCATTATAAGCATTAAAATACAAACTGAAAACCTAATATTGGTGGGGTTTTAAAACTTAAAATAGGTGTGTTTTATATGCACTGAATAGAGGTTGGTTACGCACAACTGAAAATGGTTGCGATGTAACAAAAGCAAAAAAAGTGGGTTACATTAAAACTTTTAGGAACGCAGATGTTTTGACTGATCGAGGTGCACCACTTTAGCGTCGTATACGTCACACACGTCGAGTTTAAAGGTACACAATTCTTAACGAAGGGCACATGTTGAAGATTTAGAATGTAGTGAACAACATTTGCATAGTACATCTCCTGCAGTTAGTTCTCTGTATTCCCCAAGCCCATTCATCATCGTACTTCATCAGGCTTTATTAAAACCTTACGGGAATATGTCCAGACCGCAATTAAACGACTCGATATCTGTCACCGGGGTTGGTTTCATTCAGCCTGGCTAATTTGCCATTATGAGATGCCCAGGATTCTCCAATATGACTGAAAATGACCCGTGTCAGTCAGACTGATGGATCTCAGCGGCGCATCATTACCGGGGGTTGTTAGCCTGAGCCGAACCGAACCAAACGGAGCCACCGGAATCCAGCGAGGATGAGTGATAGTTACGGAAGGGAAAGACGGAATGTAACAGTGTGTTGACATGCGTGAGACCCAGCGAGCGCCCGTAATGAGCATAAACACGCCAGCCTCAGATATCATTAGCCAAGGTTAATTGTGTGTGTATATTTTTAATCAAACAGTAGTGTGAGATCTTTAATGCGCCGCTGTGATCTTCTGGTGCCGTCGTGCACTTTACTTTTGCTGTTTTACTTTTTTCTGATTCTTTTCTCGCCTCGTCTTCAATAAATGTGAATGTGGGCGATGTTGCTGCGTCTGATTCGTCTCTTTAGAATGAAAACTTGTCATTCCCGAGCAACATAATTGTGCGGTGCAATTGTAGATCCATTCCGTTTCGTATCCATTCCGGGGCGCTGGCGTGTTTTAAATGTTTTCTTCTTTGCTTCACTGATTCTCGAAAACCGGTGTGTTCTATCAGTACTGAGTAGAGGTGGGTTAATTAAAAGCGGTGACAATCTGTAGGTTGTCATACAGGCGAGTTGGATTACATCAAAACTGAATACGGGTGGGTTGTAAAGTAAACGATAGGGTTCGATTATGTCAGAACTGAAAACTGGGGTGTTAATAGTGGTGGGTTATAAATAGAGGTGGTTCACACGAAATAGAAACAGGTGTGTGTGTGTGTGTTTAAATCAGAACTACATAAAGGTGGTATATCTGGAATAAATAAAGGTATGTAAACGATCATGACGGTCGTATATCAATACTGTATGCGGCGTTCGTTCGAATTAACCAAATGAATCATGACCCCCCCCCCCCACACACACACACACGTCTGGCGTCTTCGTTTGACTGTATATCCGTCTCTATCTCCATCATCTATCAATCGGACGGAGATGAATCGTCGAGTTCATAACTCGTTTCAGTTTATAACTGCCCATAAATTGAGGATCATTAACACAGAACTTGGACATCCATCTTTTTGAGATTCTTGTTGATCATTCCAGATGTTTTTCTTTTTTTTTTCCATTCGTCTTTGAGATTCTACGCTTATAGTTACTCATAGTTTACTTTTAGTATATAGTATAAAGACTTGTAGATTTACTTCGAGTCACATGACAAGTCTAAATTGAGCTTTGAGCCGTGCTCAAGTGGTCCAACGGTGGGAAGCATTGGTGGGATTCGAACCAGCAAACTTCTGATTGCTAGTCTAGTCTTATAAGGCCAGCTCATATCATCCCAAAGTGTTAAAGCCGTATACACCGTAGCATGTAGCATGTTAAACACGTGTTAAAACACATCTACAGTGTCACTTTGAGACCTCATCGTACCTCCAAGTGCTTTCTGGTGTTCAGTGACCGACACCATGTGACCTCTGAGTAGATCCCACACACCCCTTTAAATCCTGGCGACTGAACCAGTACGCAGCAGGTTGCTTGTTCAGGTCGTATCGCTGCACGGCGATTGGATTAACGCGTCTGCTCAATCCCAGCGTTCCAGAGTTCATCACCAAACCATTAGCGAGTCTGGTTCGTGTTCACCTCTCTTTCAACCCAGGAGGTACGGGGCACGGGCATTCCATTTCGACCTCGATAAATGCAATTCAGGGACCCGAAATGCAAATGTCATGTAAATAACTGTTAGAAACGTCTACTGGCTGCTGAGATTTTAATGGATTTGGGGTTCAGGGGTGAAGACGAGTAACATGTGTAGCATAGAAATCAGGTGTAAAAAAACTGGAATGTTAAATGTTAAATTTACGGTTTATTATTATTAATATCATTTTGCAAGGGTTGCTCAATGGTCCCATTCCTTTTGGTGACATTAACAGACATGAGATCGAGTCAAAACCGGTGTTTTTTAAAAAAATTATTACCGGTGACTTCTTAATCGAGGTGGATGATATTAATCTGAAAACAGGTGTGTATTGATGTGGGTTACATACAAACTGATAACAGGCGTGTATTGATGATACCGAATAGAGGTGGGTTGGATAGAACTGGGAACAGGCGTGCGTTGTCGATACTGAATAGAGGTGGGTTTAATCCATACTAGACGTGGCGCCTCTATTACAGTACACTATCATAGTTACACCGGTTGTTATGGAAATACACAAGAGAACACAACGGGACAACTTGTCGCATATCTCATTTCCTGCAGCAGGGGGCGCACTCGCTCGGTCCGATAGCTGAAGTGGCAAAACGAATAGGGTGTGTCAATTTTGTCGACCCGTTCGAATGATGCAGGGGCCAAAAGACTTCCAGAGAAGTACCAGAACATTGGACTGGTGGAGCTTTTCGAGCTCGTACCTCGATGCTGACACAAGCCCGGTTGATGATTGCACTCGTGAGAGTTTCGATGCGACACCATAACAACAGCGTTTTTTTTCTTATCTTTATATATATATATATCTTCCCGCTCGACAGATTTCCCAGTAGAGACGTTTTCCATCTCGATGGTGTGAAAATAAATAAATAAATAAACAAATAAAGCAAAACTGTCTCACATCAGTTCATTCCCACTCGCTTTTCAGTCGAACTCGGGTCCTAAAAGTCCTATTTGTGTTCGACGGGCAAGGTTGCCGGGCAACCGAGACCTGGTATGTCAAGGGGACACCATTAAAGACGCTAGCACACCAGAGCGGAGTCTTCTTCTCTAGGTGTTTGTATGTGTTTGAGCAACGATCGAGCAGTCAGGGGTGGGATAGCTGGTGGAATTGGGACAGGGGTTCGGTCCCTCGCTGAGGGGGGAGACACCCGTCTCGTGTGGGTCTCGGGATCGAACCGGCGACCTTTCCGATGCTAATGAGCTTAACGGTTTGGGTCGGAGTGACTGTGGTGAGTCGGTCAGCGCCCCCTGCTGCCAAAAGTGAATATGCAGTCATCACTGATTCAAAAGAATCGTCTGAGTGAATCGATTTGGGTCATTAAATACTGTCAGGATTAAATGATTCAAATCGATTCATGTGGACGATTCTTTTGAATCAATAATGACTACGTACCCTGCATGGGTCCCGCTGCGCCTCCTCCTCTGTGTGTGTGTGTGTGTGTGTGTGTGTGTGTGTGTTACAGGGATGAGTGTTAGGACGACCTATCGAACGTTTTTCAGCCTCCATCAAAAGTTTGCCAGTGAAACAGAATCAGAAGTTCTCAGCACCGGTTCGGGTTCAGGTTCGAGTCGTGTGTGTCTCTCGGGAGAGCGCAGACTCACCTGTCAGAGAGCACGAACGCACAAACACACAAACACACAAACCTCTGCGCTATCCAGCCGAGGGTTCGAGAATAGAAAGAGGACAGCCAGAGCAGTGATGCCCACTTTGATCATTTATTCAGATGTATTAAATGCCAGGCCAGAAGAGAGCGAGAGAGAGAGAGAGAGAGAGAGAGAGAGAGAATAACAGTGATTTGGGAATTTTCTCTGCTCGTTTGAATCCTTTTGAATTTGTTTTGCTGAGGTGTTTAAATATTCATCTGCTGTCCTGCTGCGTTTTTAGGGGCGACACAAAGACGCAGTTTGAGGTTCGAGTGCTGCTGTGACAGCATGAATCTGAGGGAACAACCCAGTCGTGATCTGGTCCCACTTCTGTTTGTGTCTTACATCTTTTATGAGTGAGTGAATCAGTGAGTGAGTAAATGAATCAATGAGTGAGTGAATTGAGTGAGTGAATCAGTAAATAAGTAAATGAATCAGTGAGTGAGTGAATCAGTGAGTGAGTGAATCAGTGAGTGAGTGAATCAGTAAGTAAGTAAATGAATCAGTGAGTGAGTGAATCAGTAAGTAAATGAATCAGTGAGTGAGTGAATCAGTAAGTAAATGAATCAGTGAGTGAGTGAATCAGTAAGTAAGTAAATGAATCAGTGAGTGAGTGAATCAGTAAGTAAGTAAATGAATCAGTGAGTGAGTGAATCAGTATTTGTCAGTAAGTGTTTATTTATTTATTTGTGTTTATTATAGTTATTAAATTGTAACAATTAATGTTTGTCATAAAAATAACATTATTTATTACGTTTATTTTCACATTTGACTGTATTATTATGTAATTATTACACCTGTTCAATAAATCAATCAATAAATAACCAGCCCACTTCAGTCTGTGACCTGTCGACAGTCTGAGGGCCTCTGAGGGCCTCGCACAAGGGCCCGACAGCAGCGACTTGGCATCGGAAAGGTTTGATTCAATAACAATAATAATAATAATATTTAATGGGGTTAAAATGTTAAGAAAAGAAAAACATCTCAAACAACACACGCACACACACACACACATGCGCACACACACACACACACACGCACGCACGCACGCACGCACGCACGCACACACACACACACGCGATACTTAAAATCCAATTATTTCAAACCTGATTACATGATTATTTGTAATTACAAGCTCAAAATGGAACGTCATTGTTAGGCCGCAAATTAAAAATGGATTTGCGCGCCGATAGATTCTTGAACAACAAAACGAGCAAACAAACAAACAAACGAAACGAAACAATGGAGGTGGAATATTTGTCCCCTGGACACCCTGGACACCCCCGACACTGTGCGTATTAATCCACACACCGATGATTACAACGGCGGCGTCTGATAAACAAACGTACCCGTCGTCTGCACGTGCGCGCGCAGGCCGGGTTCGAACCCGGTCCGGCATGGGCAGTCATTACACCAGACACCGCGGACTCCGGCGGGGGCTCTTCGGCAGCATCCGCGGTGCTGCTGACTCGGAGTTCACGTCTCGTTTATTCCGTAAACTCAGCAACATAAATCTGAAACTCTTTCAGCTTATAATTACCGAACGCTTATTTTGACACCTATCCAGGTGCTGCAGGGTACGAAGCGTGGTGAGACCGGATCAGCAGTTTTATTCCAGACATGTACTCAAAAAAAAAAATCACCGTAAACACGCCGGATGTTTGTTTTCACAGGATTTACTGTAAGTAAGGAGCTAACGACGTAAATAATAATAATAACAACAATGTTAGGCTGGCTTACGTTTGTCAGAGCTGAATCGTTTCATACAGATGTTAAAGAGCCGTGGGATCAGCTGTTAGTGGGTGGGATATAAACCAAGCAGCAGGCGAACATTTTACCCTCCACGTTGTTAAACAGGCGAGCTTGACAAGGGCTGCAGCGGTCGGTCTTTATTAAATGTGATTAACGTCGGGCTCGTTGGTGCACGAGCGATCGCTGTGAACAAACGGTGCAACACAGTTAGTGTTAGATCCGAATAGAGGTGGGCTACAGAATAAAAGAACCCGAAAACGAGTGTGTTTTATCTGTCCTGGATAGTAGTGGGTTATATAATCACTAGAAACATTGCTTGTTGTTGTAAAGCCGAATAGAGGTGGGTTATATATATATGTTATATATGTGTGTGTGTGTGTGTGTGTGTGTGTGTGTAAAAAATGAAAACTGGTGCATTTTTAAAATCAGGACCCAATAGAGGCGTGTTTCATAGAACCGAATACAGGTGGGTTGTGTAAAAGGTGAAACCTGTTTCGCTGCCTTTAATCGAAACTTAACACAGGTGGCTTACATATGAACTGAAAACGGGTGTGTTCCGTCCGAACCGAATAGGGGTGGGTTACAAAAACGGGTGTGTTGTATTCAAAGAGTCGTTTGTTCATTTATTTCATTTAAGAGTCGAATTATTGTTGTTTCATCGTTTCATTGACTGATTGTGGATAGAGTGGTTCACGGTGGTGAGGATACACCACAAATATGACAATAGTATACACACACACACATTTACACATACACACGCACACACTCACACACTCACACATACTCACACGCCATTATTAGTAGGTCCGATTGGCCAGACTGCGAGTCTTTAACCTTACAAGATAATAAAGCGAGTGTTTAAAAAACCCTCGGCTTTATAGTGTATCTATAGAGCTGTGAATTGTGTGTGTGTGCGTGTGTGTGTGTGTGTGTCGGTGTGTGGGAAGTGAGAGCACGGATGTTACAACACAGCACGCCGAACGCTTCACACGTTCATTATTTCATTAGTAAACAACAGCCTACACTGCTGCAGAGGCTCGGCGGCGGCCGTCTTTACCTCTTCTGGCTAAAACGAGACTTTTGTGTTGTTTGTGTGTTACATGAAAAATTAATTAAGCAAGTAAATCATTCGTATGTGTGTCGTACATTCAGTTTGTGTTTGTGTACCGGGGTCACCGCACACGGTCGTACACAAACGTCTGCCCCCGCTCGTATCAAGGCACGAACCATCATTGTCGCACGGTGAGTCTGTCAGAGGAACTCACTCTTTAGGATCCTAAACTGTTGCCTGGAAACTTTTGTTCTTGATCCGAGTCGAATAGAGGTGGGTTTCAAACAATAGAACTCAAAACAGGTGTGTTTTGTAAGAACTTAAAAGAGGTGTGTGTGTGTGTGTGTGTAAGAACTCTCTCTCTGTGTGTGTGTTATTAGAACCTAATAGCGGTGGGTTCAAACAAAAACAAATCTTAAAACAGGTGTGTTTTGTCAGATACAAAAAGAGGTGGGTTACAAAAGCTTGTTTTTTTTAATTAAAATCCAATAGGGGTGGGTTACGACAAACGACTCAACCAAAAACAGGTGTGTTGTTGTAAGATCTTTAAATAGGTGAGTTACTTATAATTTGGAAATGTGTGTGTGTGTTTTTAAGAACACAAAACCTGTGTGTGTGTGTGTGTGTGTGTGTGTGTGTGTGTGTGTGTGTGCGGGTGTTC
>JAOTRQ010053602.1:0-14771 GCA_028565875.1 Hoplisoma paleatum | reverse complement strand
TGTATCCCGGTCTAAATGGTATTTTTAGTCGACTACTAGTTGATTAGTTGAAGTAAATGACGACCACTGGTCGACCAGCAAAATCCTTGGTTGTGGACAGCCCTAACTTTTACATGTTCTAGTTTCTTAACTAGTGTTTACGACACTATATTTTAACTACGTGCATCATTATATAAAGGAATGTTTGCAAGACCCTTATTTTTTTTCCTTTTTTTGTCTTGCCTAATAAAGGTTCAGAAATATTTTGAGAAGAGTATGATCAGCAGAAAGGTAAGCAAGATATAATTTAAAACATAGAACATTTGTGATTATTCCAGCTAATTATCTAATTAGTGTTTCATGTGTGTTGGTAGCTGTGTGGATTTTTAGAGAAGTATGAAGGAAGCGGGTTGAAGCTGAATTTTATTCAGGTGAATAAAGACAGCCGCAGAACTGAAGGACTTGGACGCTTCCTCCAGAGCCTTCAGAGCAAACCAACAGGTAATGAGTTCCTGATATCATCAGTTATATGGTTTTATAGAATATTACACATGATACACAGCAAAACGGCTTTCTGCTGAACAAAATATGAACATGTACCAGTTTGCATTGCATCGTGTCTTTATTATATCTTGTAGCTGCTTTAGATCAGCAGAGTGCAGTAGAAGACAGACAAACTATGGCCTCTCCAATGATGTTGGTAGAAGGGTTTCTTCTTGCTCTCACCAGTGCCAACAAAGATGGGAGAGTAGTGATGGAAAAACAAGGTGATTGAAAATATAGGTTTTAATTATAATCATGTTCACTCAACAGAAGCTCATTTTACACTAATACAATATTTTGAAACCAGTATGTACTGTATTATTACATAATACCTGAATTAGCTTCGTAAAAGATTGTAAAGTCTCATTCCTGCTTTCGCAATCAAGTAGTTTAAGTAAGTAAATGTGATTGGTTACAATTATAGCTGCTTCTGTTTGTCATCAAATGTAGCTGTGGTTTGTTTTTGTAAATGAATAAAGCTGGTATCTCAGATACCAGTTAGTTGGTGGGTGGGTGGGATCTATTAAACTGCAAATGAACATGTTATTTTCATACTTGAGGTGTTCGAGGCAGAAAAACTGAATAAGAATGAGGATTTGTGAGAGTTTGACAAGCCTAATTGTGATTGGTAGATAACTGGGTTTGAGCATCCTCACCGCACAAATACAGTTTCTGGTGATCAGCATCTATCAAATGTGATACATACATAAACATGTTCCAAATCTGTATTTACAATTAAGCTTTAAGGTTTAATTAAGGTTTTTGTCTTTATGCAGCTTGTCTGGCTCAGAGTAGTGTGAAATTTCTTATGCTGAATGCAGCAGTTCCTTTTGCACAAGTTCTGCAAGAATGTAGGGCTGTTGTCATCGCTGGAGGAACCATGCAGCCTGTAAGTGTACACACACACACACTCCTACTGTAAAGAAATACTTGCGTGCACACACAGACTTGATTCACACAGACTTATTGCTTATAATTACTTTTTATCACAGATTCCACAAACACTTGTGCTGACCAAGCAGTGCTATTAGTGTAATTGTGAACTTTATTACCATTTATTAAATTTCCTATTTTATTTATTACCTCCCAATTTAGCATAGTGTTTGTCTGCCACTGCTGGGGATCCCTGAATGCAGATGAGGCGGGTTTAATTTTGCTAAACGATTTGCAAAAGGATTGACACGACTACCTTATAGTGACAGTAAATGTGACGCATTTTAACAGAAAAATGTTAAATTGCTAAAGACAAATTTCACAGCCAATTGCATATCGTACAGAAAAAAACTCACTTTCTAGTCTGTGATGAGTTTTTCACAGTCATAAATAGGGCATAGCATCAGTTATTACAGATGACAGAAACACACACATGCAGCAGACCTTTAAATGATCAAACTGTTTACACTACTACTGTGAGGATACAAACAAAATATATGAAGCCAGCCCGAAAAAAGGACCTGAAAACACAGAATTACATTAAAAATGAAAGAGATCAAACAATAAACACAAGATGCCTGACAGGACACACTCGGTTAACCCACATGTACCTTATAAAAGATGATGAGGTCCCGTACTGAACCTCATGCCACATACGAATTACAATGAAACACCTTTTACCTTACACAAACATGAAAGACAACAGACACTAACAGCTGAAACAATAAAAGAACTTTACAACCATATAAAAGCAACAACACATATAAACGTGCATGGATCAGTCATAACAATAACAAAACAAAACTATGAAACATGGCATTAAAAAGCATGATATTCCCATGTTTGTGTGTGTTTCCTCCGGGAGCTTAGGTTTCCTCCCACAATCTAAAAAATGTCTTTCATGTAGCATTGAGTTTTTCATTAGGTTATTAACCACAGTGATGCACAAACCAGTGCATTGTGGTTTTATACTCACAATCTTTATTTATATTGCAGGTCTCTGATTTTAAGGAGCAGCTTTTGCTGTCTGCAGGGGTCAGTAAGGAGCGCATTGCTGAGTTCTCTTGTGGTGAGTTGATATCTGTGCGTGTGTGTGTGTGTGTGTGCACGCATGCTTTGCTTGGATTTCATAACTTAGCAATGTTTGTTTGTTTCAGGTCATGTCATTCCTCCAGAGCATATCCTACCCATAGTTCTCTGTGTGGGGCCTTCTGGACAAGAATTGGAATTTACTTTTCACACTAGAGACACCCCACAGATGGTACAACATTTTCTGTGATTTTAGTACATCCATCCATCTATTATCTGGTTTTATTACTGCTTCATTTCGTTTAGGGTCACCGTGTCTTTAAAAAACACACGCAATAGGTTTTTCAGATTTTGTATTTTAAATTCTTGTCTACTTTAGCTAGTGTATGATAACGTTTACTAGTATGGAAGCACTTCTGTAAGCAACTCTGGATAAGAGCATTTACAAAAATATGTAAACATAAATGTAATTTATGGATGAAAGAGTAATAACACAGGCAATAGTGGGGGGAAATATTGAGTATAAAATCCAAAATGTTCTACAACATATAATGTACATCCTAAAATATTGGAAGTGCCCTCTCTTGCATTGAAAGAACCAAACTTTGGGAGTTGCTATCAAAAGTATGTTTGAGATTTATTGGCCTCACACTCCACTATTGTTTTTTTTCTAGGTTTTTTACTTATGTTTGTGCAAATAAAACAAAATGATCTTGGGTGTTTTATTAATGCCAATTTATTGGCTCTTAGAAATGCCTTTTTTAGGAAATAATTGCACACCTCAAAACAAAAGACAGACAGAGGTTTGAAGGGTCTTCACAAATAAGACAGACAGACACAGATGAAAAGCCATACAGAAAGGAGCTAAAATTAAGTTTTTACTAGGGTACCAAACCCGGTACTTCTTAGTGAGACGACGACAGACTTACTGAGGCTAACCACTAAACCACCGTACCACCCAAATGGTAAAAACTACAGTGTTGTTCCTTTATAATGCATTTGTTAGAATAATTTTTAAAACCATCAGCTAATTTTATTTTGGCTTGAACATGTTGCTTATTTGGTTCACACCATCATCTAAAAATTCTTCCCATTAAAGCTTCTTTGAGCAGTTCAAAAAAGTGCAAATTTAAATGCGGACTATAAGCTCTCTGACTCGATAAGTACCACTCTCCATGTCCTCATCATCTCCAACAAAAATGTTAAAGTGTGGAATCTTTTAAGGTCTCTTATATTTATTCTGACTAGTTGTGTACTAAAAGTGAACAATGATTGTGGTATTCTTTTACACTAATGTATTAATTGTTCTTGGTTGTTAGATGGATGAGACTGGGCGCGTTCTGTCCAACTTATGTAACGTAGTTCCAGCAGGTATAGTTTGCTTCTTCCCTTCTTATGAGTATGAGAGGAAGATTCTGGCACACTGGGAGAGTAAGGGTGTCCTTCAACGACTTGCAGTTAAAAAGAAGGTAAACACTTTTCACCCTCATTACAGTCACAGTGTTCCTGTGGTTGACAGGAAATTAAAGCCAATAAAATTTTCGACCCAGCTTTTATTCTCACAGACTTTTGGGATTTAATGTAGCTTTTTCTGCTTTATTTCCTGCTGTGAATTCTCATTATTTTAATGTTCTAGTTTGTCTTCATATTGTTCTGATTCGATTTATTATTGTCTGATTGTATCGTACAGCGATTTGATCTTCGAGGTCTTTTAATGCACGTTATCAGCAGTTTGCTTAAAATTGTACGTCATCAGCTAATATTTTATTGTGTATAATGAGCTAGATACATGCTAAAATAGTGTTGCTAATTTGCTAAATTTAAGACAGGCTAGTCCAGCATTGCAGTGATTCATTATCAGCTAGATGAGCATACTTACAGATATTAGTGGCTATGTTTTAGATGACTAGATTACTTACAAATGTAAATCGCTTTCTATAAAAGCGTCTGCTAATTACAGAAAACTTTAATATAAATTGTAAATGTATTCAGCGTCTGTAGTTTTCTACTAAAAGTGAACCATACTGTGATCTTGACCTACCCAAGAATTGAGACACAAAGCCATGCCTTTAGCATTCATGAAAACCAAAGGTAAAACGATTTTCTCAGTTTAGCTTACACCATCTTGTTTTACTTCAGATTTTCCAGGAACCAAAGAAAGCCAGTCAGGTGGAGCAGGTGCTGTCGGACTATTCCAAGTGTATCCAGGTTTGTTGTTGATTGTAGGCTGTTATGTATATGTAATCTAGAACTACGGAACTATAGCATGGCTCTCCTCAGTCTGCAGCAAATGGATCAGGATGGTGGACTAGAAATGACTAAACTTGTAAAGTAAATCAAAGACCAAACGTAGTACCAAAGGTTTGTGTTTTTTTTTATTTCACAGCATTGTAGCACTAATGGAGGAAACCAGACTGGTGCACTGTTGTTTTCTGTGGTTGGAGGAAAGATGAGTGAAGGGATAAACTTCTCTGATGACCTTGGCAGGTAACGTGTGTTACAATGACTTATCTGTGATTTAACTTCTGCCAGGAAGATGTATGTAAAGTACATGTTTAAACACAAAATTGTTCTAAAATGACATTTTCTGTTCTGCAAAATAAAACCTGCACAGATCAGTGTGTGAAACTAAGCTCCTAAACAGTACCAGTCAAAAATTGACACACCTTTTCATTCGATGTTGTTTAGACTTGTTTCTTATTTTCTACATTATAGATTAAGTCTGAAGACAAACTATGAACATGTGTGACATTATGTAGGTAACACAACAAAATGTAAAACTAACCAGAATATTTTATACATTCTTTAAAGTCACTGCTTTATATTTCGATGACAGTTTTGCAGATTGCACTCTTATCAATCACTGTATGAGATATAGTTTTCCAACCAACCAATCACTTTTTAACTCTTTGCCTTCATTCTGTGGTCAAGCTCATCACAAATGATCTCAACTGGGGTTAGATCAGGTGAATGTGGAGGTCATATGATCTGACTGATCAGCACTATATCACACTTTTTTGTCAGATTACTTTTTAATAACCTGGACGTGTACACAATTTAGAAATTGAATGACAAGTTTGGTCTAAATTCCTGACTTGTACAGTATAAACTTTTCTCATGCAGGCAGAAAGTGTTCGTCACGACTCTTGTTTTTCTGGAGTAGAGTTTGGCAGCAGTAAGGGGAAGCGAATGCTTGCCGCTTAAACATGTTCTCTGTGTTCAACAAATGTGTCCATATTCAGGTGTGTTGTGATGGTTGGTATGCCGTATCCCAACATTAAATCGCCTGAGCTGCAGGAGAAGATAGCCTACCTGGACAAACACATGGTAAGTGACAAAGCTAGTGAAGGTTTTTTTTACTACGATGTCCTGTATGTTAAATCTTTTCTTTCTCTTTCAGCCACTTGTTAATGGCAAAAGTCCCGGCAAAGCTTTAATTGAAAATCTGTGCATGAAGGCGGTCAATCAGTCTATAGGTAAAACATTCAACTGATGCTTTTATGTTTACATTTCTTCACAGTCCTGCTTGTTTACATCATCTTTTATGCTTACATGATTGACGGAAACATTACACAAGCTTCATCAAACACTATTTGTGTTTGACTAGTTTGTAACTCCAATTTTCCTGAATGCATTTTTTGGGCTGTGAAGGAACCGGAGCAACTACAGCAAACCCACACAGACAGGGAGAACATGCAAACGAAAGCATCTGGACCACTCCAGATCGAATACTGATAGGGAACAGTTCTACCTACTTAACCACTGGACGGCCCAGCAGCTTTCGTTAAAAGTAAACCGCTTGAACAATTGCTTGAAGCATCCTGGCATTAATAAGATCTGGTAATTATTAGTCCAGTACCGTAACTGTTAAGCTATAGCCGCTCTAGCAAATTAGTGACCATCAATTCTATTGAATGTTTTAGTTGCCTATATTTCATCTTGTATGCCTGCTTGATCCTGGTCAGGTCACTCCCAGACAAACCCTATTGTGTATGTTGAAGCGCGATCTGCTGATAGCAGCATTGGGATTTAAACCCTACCCCTCAGTATTACCCCTTGTCTAGCCCAAGCTGTTTCTTTCTTGTGTCAAAGTGGAAAAAGAATCTAGTGAGTACTTTTTTCTTGTCTTATCTTGCCACACCCCTCCAGGTCGGGCAATTCGTCACAGGGGCGATTATGCTTGTATTGTACTATGTGACCGGCGCTACACACGTCCCGTCACGTTCCAGAAGCTTCCAGAGTGGATTCGAGGTCGCACCTACACTCACAGCAGCTTCGGCCCGGCCTTTGCCAGCATCAGGAAGGTAAGTCACGATTAGATTAAGTTTGAGTTAAAAGGTCGAGTTTTGTATTGTTAGCCAGAAAAGGAAGCAAGCGTGTGTGCAGATGTACGTGTGGAAACAGCTGTGTTTTTAAACATATGTATATTTGCATGACCGTTCATATCTGCAGGTATTAACAGCCTGCCAAAACGTCCCTGCAGCTGTGCTACACTGACAGCACGATCTTCTTCCTTAATCTAAACTACAGTACCTTGTCTGTTGGATCAGACTACGTTTGGAAGATACTGAGTGCTGCAAACACCCCACAAGAGCTGCAGCTTTGGACCTCCCAGTCATCTAGTCATCACAATTTAGCTTTTGTCAAATTCGCAATTTCTAGCAACTGAATTTGAAGATAAAACGTTCACTTGCTGTTTCATATAAAGAGATGGTCAGTGTTAATCGCCACGTCACCGGTCAGAATGTTATGTCAGTTCGGTACATATCAAATGCGATGCAGCTGATATGTGAGAGCTAAACAGCAACGTACCACCCCCCCCCCCCCACACACACACACACACTATATAGGGGCACTGATCTACATAAATGTGTATCAATCAGTCTGACAACAACGAGCTACTCAGGTACTAGTAACACTGGGGAACTATGTTGGGGTTCAATTCTCTAGTCATGCTGTCATCGGATCACATATTTACATACAGATACGGTATTGCATGCTTCCTGCCATGTTACATTTGACTAGAACTCATTCTTGATCCTTCCGATAAAATTCAACTGCTATGTGTAAATGTCCCACTGTGCATTTACACATTTTAGCATATATTTGCATGACTGTTTATATCTGGAAGCCAGAGCTGGAACACGATTTATAAATGACCTGAGTACATGTGCATCCACAGTACATCTGGCTGTTTAAAGATCGGAGATCTTCAACCATCAAGTTACTTTAAGACTGTAAAGAATTGATTTACTTGGAATGGTTTGAATCGGTGATTCGTTAATTGATTGAATTAACTATCACTTTACACAACAGATGTTGTTGCTATGTATATCTGTAGATAAGATATACACTGTGTTGTATTTATTTATTTACATTTTACATATAATGTAACTGATAAATCAATATAGGTAAAGTACACTTGTACCGTTTAAATTGTTATTAAATCTGTGGTGAATGTTGTATCTTAAACTCAGTACTGCGAGTGTCTTGTTCCATCACTATTAAAGATCAAAGGTAAATGTTGCATCTATCCACAAGCACATTTATTTAAGAAGCCACATTCTTTTAAACACTTAATAATTGGCATGTGTGTCACTGAAACAATCAGTATGTTTTTAAATCCTGTCAGTTAGAGTGCATTTTAACCAGTAGGTGGCACTGCACACCATTACAGAAGATTCCTCTTTTTATAAGCAGCTTTTTTATACACGAATTCCACGTGCACTTGATAAGAAAACCCATCACTTACTGTCTCTTTCTATAACATTTTAACGAGTGGTTGAGTAGCAAGAAGGTCCTGGGTTTGTTCCCCTTGTGGGGGGTGGCTTTCTGTGTAAAGTTTGTGTGAAGCGTGGTTTCTTCCAGGGATTTCTGTTTTTCTCCCAAATTCCAAAAAACAGGTTAATTGTCCATGTTCATGTTCGATGTAACTTTGTGATCTAATTAATCTTATATTATGAATGTAACTATCCTGAATCCTCCTGCACATATGCACATTTAAACTGTTCTACTTAGACAAGGATCAAATAAAATAATACTTAAAATATATATAATGTTTAAAATATACTTCAACGTTATTGGTGCCTGGAGGAACAGCAAAGTAAGAATTTAAATGTAAGGTGTAACTACTCATTTCTGCTGTACATATGACAATAAATAAGGCTCATTTTGATAATTACTTTATTATGCATTGTTCTGATTTTACAGTTCATTTTCTTTTCAATTCTCGACTACACCTTAGGTTAAATCTTTCAATTTAGTAGGGGCATAGCAAATAATTATCAGGTTTGTGATGTTGAATCATCTATGATCAGTTCTCCAGTACAGGTTATGTGTTCTCACAGTGAGCATTGTTTCCGTTATTAATACTGATCTGTCTGATTGTGCAGTTTTTCCTGGAGAAGAAGAAAGCTCAGCAGCTCTGAGCGGCCCAAAGAAGATCCTCAGTTCAACTTGTTATCTACAAGGAGCTCATCCAGAAACATACGTTGTATGTATGACATGAATATATCCAGGATTCTACAAAAGCCTTTTTAATAATATATTGTCATTGCTCCAGTTTTTTGCATTCGTTATGTGTTAAGTGCTTTTGTGTGTTACGGTTTTCGGATTTTGTATGTTGCTGAGCCTTCATGTTCCAATAAGTCGATGTTAAGCTCAGATTGTTACAGGTTCATTTTAATAGCTCAGGTGCTAAGTGTGCACTTATGTGGTCAGAGTGTTTGTCACGATATATTGTCTCAGCAATAGAGGGCTAAGGGCATACCTAAAAGGCTCAACAGAGCCCGGGGCTTGAAACTTTTAATTACTAACTTGAGACCTTAACCACCAGGCTACAACTGGCCCTAAATCCTAAATACAACAGTGCCCAAGTACAGTTTTAAGGACACAATTAAGGGATAAATATCAGGGGCAACTCTGTGATGGTGGAGCTTGAACAATCAACCTTCTGATTACATGTCCAGGGCCTTAATCACTGAACTACCTCTCCTGTAATTTTGCACACCTTCTCAAAGTATTAAGTTTAGCCAAATTATTATTTGAATCTATTATATGAAATATAATGTAACAATATGGACAAATGTAATTTAATTCATGAGGAAGGCACAGAATAAAAAAACAGAAACAAATATTTTCATTTTCATCATAACATGTCATGTTTAAATTTCATGAGATAAATTGGTTTATCTCAAGAATATATTGAGATCTTTTTGTTTGTATTTGTTATGTTAATACCTGAATTCCTGCAGTTAATAACCTTTTTAGTTATCAATGACGAAGGCAAAAAGTTAAAATGATTCAAACCCAGCAGAGGTTTCATAAAATAAAGTTTAAAGGTGCTAAAATGTCATCCCGTTTAATAACATGGTTATGAGACAGGTTAACAATTCATGTGACATGAAACAAAACCCACCACAGATGAGTTCCAGGTTTAAAACTATGCTACAACTATAGACAGAACGAACACCACTTGTAATTGTTGAAAACTGAATAAGAATAAAATCTTTATTTAAATCACACCAATATTCAGCTGTCAAAAAGTTAAAACCCAAATGCAACCACCCAGTACCCTAAAAGTACGACACTTACAAAAGGACACTGATCCGGTTGCAAACATTTTAGTGAATGCTTACATTTCATTTAAGTATTTATTCACCAAATAGAGTAAAAACCAAATAAAAAAGCATTAAATTGGTGTCCCTTCTTGTTGCAATGACTGAGTTGCATATGTAAGTGTGAGTTAGTCACGTAGAGAGGAACATGGTTTTCAATTTGGAAGTTTTTTGGAAGGGTTTGTATATGTCAAGGTGGTGTGAAATGACCTACAAACTAAAGATTTTTTCACGTTATAGCTTAAACTGAAAAAAATTCTAGCAAAGCTTGAATATTTAAATAATATCAAAAGCAAATGGTTTGTACAATTTGTAAGTAGCTGTAGCTAATTCTGAACCAAGATGTGTTAACAGAAACGGGCTCGGTCATGGTGCACACTACAGGGGACTCCTATTAAAATCTTCAAAAAGTTAAAACTCTTGCAGCACCCAACAAAAAACACTACTTTTAAAGTCATTACTATATTTGTACTATACAACTTATATCCAGTATGTGTTATAAAGAACAAAAAATGTACAAAATGATTTTCAAACATAATCTGGTTAGTACAATTTTACTCAAAAGCTTCGGTCCTGAACAGTTCATCTGTACCGGACCTGAATTATCATCAATTCACTTAACACAGAAAAACAGATTATATTTATCAGACAGTGAAAGTTGTGCAGGTTGAACTATTAACATATTTAAATTCAATCTAAAATAATCTAATTTCTTTAATACTGATTTCATACAAATTCACATTTTTATTAAAGCCACAAGGTACATACAAGAAAATAATCTGCATATTAATCTAAATAGACAATTTCTTTCTCTGAATTCGTGTTGGAATGTGATCACTGGTGTATAAAGATCATCTTTCTGTAAAGATAAGTGATTGGTTGCAGCAAATAATGTATTCAGTGCCTGATCCAAACTAGAGACCAAATCCCAACTATTCATTTTAGATCTTACAGAGATTGGTCCCAGAGTGCATCTCCAGGCTCAAAAACTGTTTATGTACTTATCCCTATGGTACCAAATAATATATCTACGAGTCACATACGTAGTGAAAAGCGCTGGGTGTAAAAATGCCCTTCAACAAACCCTGCTCCTTCAGTCTAAGGAAATGATGCAGTTTTTACAAAACATTAAACAGTGCTTTCAGTTAGTAAAAACCCTACATTCATGAGTGTCCGCTTGTGTTTATCCAAATCCATTATGGCTACGCCTCCCAGTCCTCATCGTCATCAGCACTGGGATGATGGGGTGCAGGTAGGGGTGGGATTACGTCGGACATCCGTGCAAATGCACCGCCTGAACTGCCAGGTACATCTGTAGCATCTCCACCAGCAGGGCCTTTTCCAGAAATACCTGTCGGTCATAAATGTCCACAGTCAGGATGCGAGCAGGGTGTGTTCAAATAACAACCACTTTCCTTAAGTGCCCAGATGCAGTCTTACCTTTCCTGCGCATGGCCAATTTGTTAAAGAGATCTGACATGAAATCTCCACCACTGGCTGCAGCTCCAACTATGGAAAGAATGACATTGAGGCAATGATTTAAGTAATAAAGCAAAAACACATTCCAAAAAAGAATCCCACAGCATTCTGAAGCAGTCCAGTTTGTGAAGAGCTTTAAATGACACTTGTATGGTAAATCTCCAGTTTTTTCATATCTTTTAAAGAAAAAGAATCCTTTATTAATTCTACAACAGGGGAGATTTATGAATTTAAATGGCCGCTAGGGTAGGGAAATAATATCTGTAGAACAGAATAGATTGCCTTTGTCATTAGACATACAGATGTACAGCCAGTACAACAAAATTCTTTCTTCGCATATCCCATCTAGTATGGAAAAATGGGTCAGAGCACAGGGTCAGCTATCGTACGGCGCTCCTGGAGCAGAAAGGGTTAACAGACTTGCTCAAAGCTCTAACAAAGGGTGTGTTGCACAGCCTGGAATTAAATATCCAATCTTCTGGTTGATAGCCCAAAGTTCTACCCAGTCTATAGTGACCCATTTGTTATAGCAGTTGGCAAAGGTTCAGTTATACGTTTGATTAAATTCTTATTCATATCCCATTTCAGTTGTCTTCAGTGTCCGAGTCACTATTTGTCTCTTCTCAAACCTCCAATTCATCTCACTTGCACTGCTTTTACTGAGGAACGAAACTATCTTAAAAGGTAAAACTCCACAAACAAAGGACCCATACTGCTCCACCTGTGACTCAAACCCAGGACAGACCCTTTTTATTTCGAGGCAACAATTATGGTCACTACCACCAAGTGAAGTAAGAACAATATTATATTAATCTAAATCACGTCTACTCACTTATGTGTAAAATATCGTAATATATAAGCACAGATTCTCATATATCTGTTCCGCAAAGCATCAGCACACTAATTAGCACCTTCTCAGCTTTTATTTTTTTTCATTACTCTTATTACTTTTATTCCTTATTTCTATTTAGTGTATCTTTTTGTGCCTTACACTTAGTGTAATATTGTTCATGTTATGTGTCATAAATGTGTGCCTCACCAAGACAAATTCCTCGTATGTGTGAAATACTTTGAGAAATAAAGGATTCTGATCATTACAAGAATGCTGGTATTATGTGTAAGCCTACTAATGCTGAGAATTGTAGTAATACCAGCGGCTGCTATTGGGACAGTGGACACATATTAACGTGCTTGTTATGGGCAATCATCTTTATTATTATTATTCCAATGATTTATGTCCAGACTACTCAGTCTGCAACCTTTATTATAAATATCAACCCCTTTCCAGCAGCGAAATGCCCAGCACTATCGGGAATGGACTGCTTGTGTAAGGATAAAGGGTCAGCCTGCCCGTCCCATAGACTTCCATTCCTTTCTTCTGGAAAAATTGCATTTGTCGAGGTATCAAATCCACTTCGAAAAAATACACAGACATAGAAGTTTCAATATTTTACCAAGAGACCGCGGTAGCAGAGTTGTTTGAGCAATGGGTTAGCCACCTCTAACCCACCCAATTTTCAACGGTGTAGAAACCAGCACATATTATAACCTTGTTCTTGCTCCTTTTGTTTCTTCTTCTCCATCTTGCGCTCCTTGACATTGCGTAGTTTGGCTTTGCCAATGCCACCAGCATTCCGAATAGATTCGAGCAAGCTAGCTCGCCCATCCGATGGTTGCAACACCTCTGTGGGTGCACCTTTTACTGCACCTAACACACACACACACACACACACACAATTCCTATAAAACTATAATGGAAAAAAAGGCTACTTTATCATAATGGACAATTTTACTCATTAGTTCATTTCCTTTAATATTTTAATATTTTTTTGTTGTTGTTGGAGTCAATAATCAAAAACTTTGATATAACAGGTTTTTATATTAATATTGAGAATGCATACCTGTGGATGGAGCATTATTAGGTGTAACTCCACCACCTGTGTCATCTGGGACAACAGGAGGAGGTGGAGGAGGAGGTGGTGGTGGTGGTGGAGCTGATGGAGTTCCAGGAAGAGAAGCTGTAACAAGCGGAGGCTCAGGAGGAGGAGGTGGTGGTGGCGGAGGAGGTGCTGGTGGATGAGCACCAGTTCGAAGCTGCAGACCTAAAATGAGGGGAAAATGTATAAAAGGTGGACTGTAAAAAAAAAAGAAGCTCAAAAACATTGTATTTTAAAAACACTTTGCACTGACCAGGCCCATTAGGTTCTTCGTGGTCTGTACTAAAAGAGGGAAGCTCTGGCATGGATGTATTGGCAGCGCCCGAGGGTGCAAATCCTGGGCCAAGGTCAGCACTGTACATGAGGTCATCCGCAATACCCGGCAGGTCAGGCAGATATGAGGGCACATCGATCTCAGGTACCTGGCCCAGGTCAGGCACATAAAAATAGTTCTCGGCAGTCTGAAAAAGGTTGAAAAAGGGTTTGTTTGTATTCTCACTCAATACAAGAAGTTTATCACTTCAGAAAATTATATCAGTCAAGTCACGCTGACTTGTTCTTGGACTGTATGAGGAAACTGGAGTAAACCCACGCAGGCACTGCCCCGTCTGGAACCCCATTTGCTACTCACTTTGCCATCGTGCCGTCCTGTGCTGCCAGATCTCTGATATTGTAACTGAATACCTATCAGAGCAGTTTAGAAATGTTTTAGATTGAATAAGGACGCGTTAGCCAGTTTAAACTGGTCTGGGTATTGAACATTACACACAAGATACAAACAATTATACAAAGTATTTTCACCACACAAGCTCACAGAATCAAACTATTGCTGTATTAGGTTAATCTGGTCCTCAAATAAAACCTGGTAATGTGTTCTTTCCCTTCCGGACACAACCCTTGTAGTGAGTAGCGAGTGTATTTTACTCCTCCTCCACCTGAGTGCCCGAGTGTAGAAGTGTGTGAGGTGTTAAAATTAAGCTGAGTGCAACATCAGCGGAAAAAAGATGTGACCAATAAAAAGCCTAATGGATATGATTTCTTTTGTTAAGCAGTTGTTCACTAGCTGAGAACATTATGCACTGTGCCATGGAATAATGCAATTCCTTCCAAACGAGCAGAACCGGTTTAGTAAAAATAAAATGTTGAACTAGAGCATAAATGTGATGTACTAATAGCTTGGGCTGTCCACAACCAAGGATTTTGTTGGTCGACCAGTGGTCGTCATTTACTCCGACTAATCGACTAATAGTCGACT
>JAOTRQ010053591.1:0-14774 GCA_028565875.1 Hoplisoma paleatum | reverse complement strand
GACTATTAGTCGATTAGTTGGAGTAAATGACGACCACTGGTCGACCAACAAAATCCTTGGTCGTGGACAGCCCTAGTAATAACACATGTAATGTTCAAAACATGTAACACTTGGCACATGTAACAAGCGACACATGTGATAAGTGACACACGGACCAGGAGACATGGAACAGGCGATGGAAACATAACAGGTTCTTATAAACTGTTAAATGATAAAGAACTGAAACCCTGAAAATAGTCTTTAGGGGTGTAATGATACACAATACTGAGTTCACAATACAATTATTCTTTAAACATAAGACAAATGATAATAAAATGTAATCTAGATGATTTACTCATTTAATCTGTGCCCTGGTCAATCAAATGAATTAATTAATTGTGAATCATTAAATCCATTGTATTCAATGTTATACGTTACTGGAGTTATTTACGTAAACCAAAGGACTGAAACCTCAGAGTGAGAATTCACACATTTCTCAGTTCTTACCAGCTTTATCTTTTCATCTTCACCACACAGTAATCCAGAAATGTCTCTGAGTATCATACATAGTGCGTAGTATATGTATAGTACATAAATACAAATAGTTTTTGTTTATGACCGACATCACGTTCTCACAAACTGATTGTACCCAGAAAGTCACTGGGTCGATGATCACATGTCATGGAAACTGTGATTGGCATGATGCACGATGACCTTCAAATGAACACACTGGTGAACTGATAATCCCTGTAGTGGTAAAGTTCTGCTCATTATTAGTGTAAACATGTCCCGATTGAAGAATTGAGGGACTATGTATAATAGAGTTCAGTGGAAAGTTTCAGTCAACGCCACCCCTAGTAAAATATATTTCCTGACAAGATTAAGTTCCATTGTGGTTTTTAGTTCATTAGCACTTGTGAAATGTGTAAAGGAGTCATGACAAGAAAGGTCACAGCATCACCGTATTTGTACAGAACCATTTTTTGTGAGGTTGAGAGGGTTTCTCTTTTGGATGTGTGAGAAAATACTTTAAAGTAATCAGACATTCCAATAAGACTACGTTACTAATATTATGTTTTAGGACTCATATGAATTAAATGGCTATAAGAACCTGCATTTACTTTTTAAGTAGTTTACACTACTGTAGCTTGTCTGTTAGATCTGCCCACATGGGCCATCATGCATCGATGAACCATGATCACTGATGACCCAGACCACTGCAGACTGGGAACACCTCACAATAGCTCAGATAGACATCACAATTTGGCTCATCTCTTACTCTAAAATGCTTACGCATTTACGCATAAAGCAATATCAACTTTAAGGGTAAAATGTTTCCTTGACTTAACCAGTGTTATTCACTTCACCTGCCAGTGCTCATTATGTTATGTCTGGTTGGTGTATAAGCATTAGATTGTTTTCCTTCATGCTTTTTTTTGGGCAAATTACAATTTAAAAGCAGCTCTTAAAATGACTATTTTCGTGATCTTACATGACCAAGTTACTGGACTCACCAGATCTCTAATAATGTGGCTCGTGCATAATGAAATTGTACAATTAACGTTGTAAATTGATCATTCTCGTGTAATAAATAACTACCATGTTTAACCAAAATATAATACATGGTGTTAAGATCCAAATAAACGAAGAAACACATGAAACACATCACAAGAGCCAATAAAAAGTAAGTGTACATAGAAATTTAGATGGATTTAAAAGATTAGATATGCCGAACATCTTTGACAAACAC
Organism: Hoplisoma paleatum; assembly: GCA_028565875.1. Lineage (NCBI taxonomy): Eukaryota > Metazoa > Chordata > Actinopteri > Siluriformes > Callichthyidae > Hoplisoma > Hoplisoma paleatum. The sequence continues at coordinate 13,045 of JAOTRQ010053591.1, read as the reverse complement.
CTCAAAGGTATATTGATGTACATCATCAAGCAAAAAAAAAATCCCTGGGCTGAAACGTGGGAGCAAAAAGGTTACAATTGTATTATTAACCTGCACACTTGAGTTTCTACAAAACAGGAAACTTGCCAAACAAGATGAAAGAAAATGTGGTAATGTGGTACTGTGTTAACGTAAATATGTTAACATTTACGTGGTAAAAAATCTAAAATAGCTGTGAGAAATAAAACGTTAGACCAAATAAGCAGTGTTTAATTTTCAGTGTTGTTTCCCTGCACAGCTTGTTCATACGTCAGGTAGGATTATTAGTAAGAGGTTCTAATCTGTGTACTTTTATAGACTGAGAAATGTTAATTATTCTTACTAATTTCGTTTTAGCGGCTCCTTTCAGAACGTCAACGTCCTTATTAGAGATGAGGCGGGGGAGGAGGGTAGAGGTATGTTATCAATTTTTTTCCCTCACATTTTAGAATCTGAAAAGCCAATAAATTACACACATTAATACACAAATGCATTTTATTTGCATTTTAAATAGCACATTCACTGTGATGATCCATGTATATATGGTGAGGGCATATCCAAGGATGCCCTATCATATATTTTTTAGGCTGGCACAATGGCTTGGTGAGTAGCACTATTGACTTAAAGCTGGTATGGAGTCTTTCTGTCAGGGTCTTGCTTGTTCTCTCCATGATTTTTAAGCTTCCACAGTATAACAACTAAATTAAACGGAATCTCTACGCATCGCTACACTGAATCTAACATACATGTATAAAAAATGTGTTAAATCACCAGTTGTTAAGAATCAATTCGCCTTGGGCATGATTCAAATCACACACAAATACAGCATTAATTTTCTAAAGAGAAATAGCACAAGGAGACTTTGTCAGGATTGATCTTATTATATGAGTTGCAGATTTGATTTTTACTATGATCTCCTTACTATGACCAAAGTCACGGCTTAAAAAGGAGTCGACATGCCCTGATAATTCCAATACCGAACAATATAAATCAGGAAGTGTTATATATTACAACATCGTTTACACCATATCCAGTTCCTCATTCCATCATGAGTCGGAATCACATAAGGACCCATAGTCACTTACTCATCTTTTTGGTGCATCATGTCTGATAGTTGTTGATGCACTTCACTTACTTTTATGTTTTGGGATCTTGGTACTGTCTGTGTAAATGTGTGAATCATAATTTTCATGATTTTTTCGTCTCCCAATTAAAAAAAAAAGATACAAAAACATTGGTCAATGTACTACTGTGGTAGGTCGGTGGTTTAGTTTCTGATATAGTAAAAAGGTTGGCGGTATATACCACAACTGAGGTAAACTTAGGCACTTAGAATTCAAATGCTATTGGTTGAACACACCAACACACTTTATCTTTTATCCAATCAGGTTGTAGAGAGGTACTGAAGCCTATCCAAGTTTTGCAGTGCAAGCCACACAATAACAACTTGTACATTGGGGCCAGTCTGTCACATGGCAGACACACACACACACACTCATACGCACATTCATTCACTAAAAGCACAATTCAGTGCCTCCAGTTACCCTGACCATGTTTTTGGACTGTAGGAGGAAACCAGAGCACCCAGAGGAAACCCACACCGACTCAGCAAGAACACGCAAACTCCAAACGGAAATCAGGGCTGATGGCGCTACCTGGATGGCTCCCAGTGGGTATCAAACATTGGCAAGCGTGAATTAATATTAACATATTTTACCTAATAGCGGTGGACAGGGACTCATAATGGAGCGAACTACGACCTCTCTTGGCAGGTTGATGCCGTTCGCACAAGCAATGAAGAATAGTGCTGATCAGGGTGTGACTCTCCCTGCACAGAGCTGTATAGCATGAAAACTCATATTGTGTTGGACCTGAGTAGTAGCAGGAGAGTCGGCTCCAGTAGACGGGATGTATGGTACAACGGGGAACAAACTGGGAGGAAAAATACAATGTAGGCTGTATGCAATGTTTAATTAAGTCTAATATTCAAAAGGTTACTGGTTTAAGCCCAATGACTGCCAGGATTATGCTGTTGGGCCCATGAGCCCTTTGAGCCATTCATCATATGAGACTAAGAGAAGATCTGATCCCTGTAATCATGTTGAAACAAAAAACATTCGTTTTTCAATCGAGAACACAAATTATTTTGCAATCGTATTTCATCACCTTCACAAGATTCTCTTGAAAACAACTTTACACTTTTCTTTTTTTTTTTTTAGTTGTGAAACTGAAGCAGCAATGAAGACATTAGAAGTTTGACCTAAACGGCACATGGTACGAGAAAAAAAGCAGTGCGTGAAAAGCATGGAGTAAAAAGGGCGTATCTTACAAACAGGAAATTGTGTCAGTCACCATGGTGACAGTAGAACTGTAAAAAAAAAAGGAGAAAGAAATACGAAAGATCTCTTTTTTACTGATCATTTGCTTTGTGGAAGAAATGAGGTGTGTGTTACGGGACCGGTGGAGGAAACATCCGTCACTGCCATGCAGACAGAAATAACAGCTACTGACCGTCTAAAGAAAAGAAAACTTTGGTAAGAACTTATTATTATTATTATTATTATTATTATTATTATTATTATTATTATTATTATTATGCTTTTTGTTTTACAGGCTATATTTAAAGTACTTTTCAAAAATGTGACAGTTTTAAGTCAGATTTACACACTTTACTTGCTATCTACAATATATGTGCTAAAAGCCTTATTGTTGTATATTACAAATGTTTTCTTTAATTATAAAAACATCATACATGATATATTCATATTCTGACAATAACACAACTTGATGTGAACTTGAAATGTACAAATGAATGTTATAAAACATGATACATAATAGAAATGCATATTATAGAAACAAACGTACATTATACGACCATAATATAAGAAGCATCATGCATTATACAAATGTACGTTATACAATCATGACTTCATACAAACGAACAATACTAACATATATTATACAAACATATGGTATAGAAATCATGCATTATACCAGTTTACAGCGAATGTATAGCCCTGCATAGTCAAATAATGAATCCTAATTGGTTTCACAACCTCAAGATTTTTGTCAATAATCAGATTATCTTTAATCAGAATCAACTCCCAGAGAGAAATGTCAGATTGTTGTCAGGATAGGACCTATAATGAAATTACGGTGTTACAGACACACACAAAAATATTTTTTTATTAAGATTTTGATGTCATGTTTTACACTTTGGTTAAATTCATGACAGACATACAAACTTTTTCATTACACAAGATTCATAACTACACAGGCTGTAGCAAACAAAGTCATGGACAATTTCGGACAATGTGTGTGTGTCTGTGTATGTGTGTGTGTACAGTACAAAGAATAGTCGAAGAATAGTTTTTTTCTTAGCATATCCCAGCTTGTTTGGAAGCCGAAGGGTCCGAGCACAAGGTCAGCCGTTCTCTGAGACCCCTGGAGCAGACAGGGTTAAGGGCCTTGCTGAATTGGGACCAAAAATCTTCCAGTTGACAGTTCAAATCTCTACCCACTAGGATCCCACTGTCCCTGAGATGAGTAAAAGTCTCACACTGTTGGAAAAGCTCGAACGGGATAGAAATGTGCCCGATTAAAAAGTTTACCAGACAGTTACGAGGTTATAAAGTTATTTGAAACAGTATAGCTCTCTTAGCCTTTAAACTTCCAGAAGTCGTAAAGCATTGAAAGCGAGCACAGATTAGTCGGTCACATGGGCAGGAAACACATTTCACTTAACTCGATGGGGTTGGACCACCGCTCATTGTGTGACCTAGTACTGATTGATGCAGATCTGCTATTGTGCTGTAGACTTCCTTTTACCACATGCTGGTAAATTGAAAAGAGAAAAGCCAGCCATCCTAAAACCACTTCCTTAAATAACCATGTAAAATATTTGAAACTACTTTTGTCTTAAGGTCTACTTTATTGTCGACGCTGCAGTGTGTACAGGACATGCAGATAATATGTGTGTGTGTGTGTGTGTAAATATATGTAAATCTATATGTAGATCAATACATACATTATATTGATTAGACACAGAGAGACAGATAAATAGATATATAGATAAACTCTATATAAAATTTATTGTTAACATTGTTGTTTTATTTTTACTGTTTCAGAACTGGTTATTTAGGTACAAGTGGACCCGGTGGTGACCATGACCACTCCGAGCATAAAAGACATGGCTGAGACCAGCAACTGCACCAAGTTATATGACCATCGCGGATGGGCACGTGTTCTCCTTCCTCTTGTTTACACTGTTATTTTCGTTGTGGGTTTGTCAGGAAATATTCTGGCTCTGCATGTCATCCGGTCTAATATGAAAAAGATCAACTCCACTACGGTGTACTCGGCCAACCTGGTGGCGTCGGACATCCTTTTCGCACTTGCCCTTCCTCTGAGAGTGGTGTACTATGCCCTGGGGTTTCACTGGCCATTAGGGGAAGGCATGTGCAAGGCCATCGCTCTGCTGTTCTACATCAACATGTACGCCGGGGTCAACTTTATGACCTGTTTGAGCGTGGACCGCTTCATCGCCGTGGTGCTTCCACTACGTTACAGCCGCTTCCGGAAGATTCATCGTGTCCGGTACGTCTGCATTGCAATATGGGTCTTAGTCCTGGCCCAAACTCTACCTCTCCTGTCGATGCCCATGAGCCATGACGAACATGATGGCTACATCACGTGTATGGAGTACCCAAACTTTGAAAAGGTGAAGAGCTTGCCCGTCATGTTAATCGGTGCCGTGTTTCTAGGTTACGGCATCCCTCTGGTGACAATCTTGGTCTGTTACTCGGCTCTCTGCAGCAAACTTCGAGATCTGGCCCGAACAAACCAGCTCACAGAGAAGTCGGGAATGAGTCGGAAGGCTATAGGTGTGATCTGTTGTGTGATTATGGTATTCGTAGTGTGCTACAGTCCGTATCACATAGATCTTTTGCAGTACATGATAAGAAAGCTGGTGTATCAGCCAGACTGTGGTGAGCTGCATTCTTTTCAGATTTCCTTGCACATCACCGTCAGCTTCATGAACCTTAACTCCTGCCTTGATCCATTCATTTACTTCTTCGCATGCAAAGGTTATAAGAAGAAGGTAATGAGATTGCTCAAGAGACAGGTGAGCATCTCTTTATCGAGTATGGTTAGGACCTCGCCGGAGGAATCGTCCCGGGATGTCATCGCCAACGATAGAATCCACATGAACGCAGTCTTTCCGAAAGAGAGAACCAGCACGATTTTGATTGACTGAGAAAAGAGGGTGAATATCTGGGCCAACAAGATCTGTATGAAACCACAAAGAACATCCTGGCATATGATTTGTAATCATTTTCCAAAAACTATGCATATGACATCAGTCGGTGTTGGTTTTTTGTTTCTTTTTTGATGACATTAAATATTGTAGTATGACTCCAAACTAAACATACTGCTATTTGCCATACTTTTGTCATAAACTAAAAGATGAAGGCGTGGAATAAACAAAATACAGATATTTATGTATGTTAAGGTCTGTAAGTTTAATTAGAGACCGAGAGGCAGCTGTAAAATCACTTTTTAAAGGGTTTATATTAACACAATCCACCGACCATTGTACAAGGCCTTATGACCACTGCCCATTATACTATTATATAACACAGAGGATAAGTGAGGGCAAGTTTATCCACAGAAGTGATGTGAGACGTGGAAAAAATGGGCGCATGTAAAGATTTTAGCAGAGTTTGACAAGGATTTGATAATGCTAAGGTCGTCATTTACCAAAATTGGTCCAAAAAGTCTTTAAACTACACGTACCACAGTTTGTCCGTTTGCATTTGTCAAAAATCAGTATTTAGCTGAGTAAACACTCAAATAATATGAAAGTAAATAAACAAGGATGCATGACCTATTTATATGTGCTCCAGGTTAATTCTCAGATTAATGTTGTGCCGAAGATTTTGTATTTAAAAATGAAGGTACTTATATCCTTGCCTTGGTATAAATATAATTATATCCCTGCACAGTCATTGTGTGGTTTTCACAACAAAATTAGGTGGGACAATAATTCATTGACATTTATTCATCCCATTTGTTGAAATGCAGATGTTAGGCAGCTTTAATATGGTTAACAGGTGGACACATGACTGAGAGTAACTGACCCAAAGACTGGACTGAGGAATAAATGTGTGGGTGCAATAGCATGTGTTAAATTATGTAGTAATGTGTCCATGTTTTATCAGAGAAAATAAGCTACAGATATAAAGTTTAAATAACGTTATACTTGTACCATTTTTCTTCTTGTGAAACTTTTAAACATGTACCAACATAAACAAGGGTTACAGATGGTTTTGGTCGTGACAGTGGAGGATAATTGGTGTGTCTATTAAACACCCAAGTTTGTGTCTGTTTACATCGTGTTCAGTCTATTCAGACTCCGGTTGATTTCTAGACACATCTCAAGGATAATTAAATCAAGCACGATGCTCCTGGACAATTTGAATTGCAAAGCGATGTGTCGGTTTGCTCTGATGAATAAAAAATATCAGGTTTGGGTTGAGATGTATTCACGCAAAGTCGTTTTGCTTAGATCAAAAATGTATTTCCATGTATTTCTATGCTGACGGACCTACACCAGCACCTACACCATCCGGAAGATCACAGTGGTCTGGAGGGGTTGAAGTTTGAAATTCAGTGTCCTCCATACGGATATAATAAGAGCTTTCAAATGTTCAAATGTTCGCTGGTTCTCAGACTGGTCAGTTCTCTGGTTCTCGGACTGGTCAGTTCGCTGGTTCTCAGTCTGGTCAGTTCTCTGGTTCTCAGACTTCAGTTCTCTGGTTCTTAGACTTCAGTTCTCTGGTTCTTAGACTTCAGTTCTCTGGTTCTCAGACTTCAGTTCTCTGGTTCTTAAACTTCAGTTCTCTGGTTCTCAGTCTGGTCAGTTCTCTGGTTCTCGGACTGGTCAGTTCTCTGGTTCTCAGACTGGTCAGTTCTCTGGTCATTATTGTAAAGCCTGCAGATAAGAAATAAAAACCTGACTGTCGCAATTAGGAATTAGATTATAAGAGGTAAATCTCAGAAACAAAATAAAGGTATGAAAAAGAGATTGGGACGGTTTGAGCATGCGCAGAAGAGGGCAGAGGGTTAAATCGAGAGAAGCGGATCCGGGTTTTTCCTGTAGGTGATGAAAAAGGAAACGCAGGTGGCTGAAGTGACAGATGTGTCGGTTTATTTTAGTAGTGCAATTCTACAAAGGCACCACAAGATGGCAGTGTAACACATTAGCTGATATTGAAAAATGAAAAGCAGCAGAACTTGTTATTATATATGACATGATGAATAGTGCAGTGCTGGTTTAGTGGTTAAAGTACTCAATTAGGGATCAGAAAGATGTCGGTTCAAGTCGCACTATCACCTAGTTGCCACTGTTGGGCCCCTGAACAGAGCCTGTAAACCTCAATTGCTCGAAATGCAATTTGTCCTTTTGGATTATTAGAGGATAAGTGATGGTAAAGTGTCTGCTAAGTATCAATTTTGTTTTTATACTTCTCACCACTGCTCCCAACTCTAAAATTCGATCAAGACGCCAACTAAATGCTGAAAATGAAATGTTCATCTTAGAACTCACCTAAAACAATTAATAGTGAACATCACACACGAGCTAAATTAATTCTAGTAACAGGAACCGAAAGTTTATGTTGTCTGTCTTTCAGTTCTAGAAAAAAAACATGTAAAGCCTGTAAGTGAGAATACTTTCTGTTTGCACTGAGTCCAAGCGGAAACTTCTAGAAATTAAAAACAAGAAAACAATAATTAAACTCAGAGGGGGAAAAAAATTAAGCGAGTCGTTTAAATGGAGCAAAAGTAGTTACAGCCGCCTAAGCTCATGTAAGGCAGATAACAAAACACAACACAAAATACCTGTCACGGGTTGTGTCACCGGTTACCTGCGTCAAATGTTACAAGCATATAATGTGTGTCTTTGTTACCTAAGCTTAGGTGATGCATATAACAGACGATACCTGTCACATATGTCATCTGTTATGTGTGTCTCACCTTCTATACATGTGCAATGTCATGTAATGTGTCACCTGTTAAATTTGTAACATTGTTTTTCACATGTTAAGTGTTTAGCCTGTTATGTGTGTCACCTTCCATTACTTATTACAAACAAACATCTCTCATAGTTTGTGCTGTTTGTTATATTGCACAATTATTGACTTTATTGCATTTAATGCTATAAGAAATGTCTGGAAACTGGAGCACCCTATGGAAACCTCACACAGACACAAGTAGAACATGGAAACTCTGCACCCTGTGACGTGCTACCCACTGAACCACTGAGCCACTCTTTCACATGCATTTGAGTCGATGCTTAGTCGGTTTATTTGGCTGACTACATATCTAAGCTCTAGTAAGGGAAAGAGAATTAAAAAATACCCATGCACTGCCTTATGTAAGGCAACACTTACAGGTACGTAAAAAATCAACATATACATCACAAAAAGTATTTAAAACAAAATTAGAACTCAAATTGTAATGTCATCATGATGTGCACATGATGACCAGAATATCATCGTTGCATAAATAAACGAGCAGCAGTGAAAAGAAAAGGAAGTGGTTTGTCATGCAAGACATTCAAGCTAAAATAGGACACCGCTGTACTTTATGGTTTTTATTTAACTATTAGATCACAGATTACATTAACAATCAGCTCAACAACATATCACTTGCTGGTAAATTAGCTTAAAATGTCACAAACCTACTATCAACCCCTCAAACATGATAACAAACACTAGCTTAGGCAAGAAACAAACATTACTGAGTCAAAGTGATTGGATAAAGATTTTGCAGTCTAGTTTAAGTCTTAATAGAGGCAAAGTAATTCACACCATGACTGTCCCCGGGCTCTGTGCCACCCAAAGTTGTTTCTGTAAAATATGTCTATGTGTTGTAAAGCTTTGGAGACCTAAACATGAACTTTTTTAAGCCAATTTCAAGAGCGCTAGATCAAAATAAGTACAAAATAAATATATGCTATGTTGATTGCAAAACATTTCCCAAAGGAATGAAGAGTAAAGTGATGCTATTGGCATGTTTTAATCTTTACAGATGCTTTCTTATTTGTGTCTGTGGCAGTGAATCAGTAGTTGAAACACTGCTTGGTAAAAAGGGGAATTAGACTTCAGTTATTTTGACTGGCTAAATTGCTCAACCACAACGAGGGGAAAGTACATGTACTTTTATAACTAAAAGTTCACAGTTATCTCATTTGGAATCATTATTATGATTAAAAGAACTATTTATGCTTTAAACTGGATCCTTACAATCATATTTTGCATTTACGTTTTCAGTGTTTAGTAAAAGGTCCCTTCCAAAGCGACTTAACCTCTAGAGACCCGGCGTCCTCATATGAGGACATTTCTGGGTCTCTGCACTATTCTACCTATTTTTTTTAATTGTTTACTCTTTGGCCACATATGGAGACACTGCCCGTACCACCTAGTGGTCATATGACAACATAACACTCAATTGATTAAATTATTTTCAAAAGTTGTTTTATGTACAATAACATGAGCACTTTTGTTTATGTATTCTGATGTTTACAGTTTCAATCAAACTGTTTTGTTCTTTGTTAGCCAATTGTTTCTTTATTTTAGACCTTGAGTCTCCATACGAGGACATTTTACATGAAGCCGTTTTTAGAAAAAAAACAAAGACAAAATATAATTTTGTTAGGTCCTACTAATCAAAATAGCTAGACGAAATGAAACGCACATCAGGGAAAAGTCTGGGTCTCAGGAGGTTAAGGATTGCTCTGTTGAATTTCTGTTCAAATTTATGAAAGCAGACTTTATCTTATGTAAACATTGTGTTTTTGAATGGTTTCATTTTTAGAGTATTTCACTGTGTATGTGCAGGTGTGGAGTGAAGAACCTGGTGGCTCAGGGGCAGTCAACTTTCTAACTGGGATGGGTGGGTTTCTGCAGGCTGTGCTGTTTGGGTACACTGGCTTCAGGTAACTGTACATACTAACACGTGTTGTGGAGTAGTCAAAACCTGTATGCAGTTTTATACGGACTGGACTGGTGAAGTAATATGATGACTATTACAGTACATGACAGGACCAAGTTATTGTATACACAAGTTTTATTTTGTATCTCAAGTTCACATGATTGCTTTGCTGTGAGGTGATAGTGCTACCTACCTAGCCACCATGCCAAATAAATGAAGTACATACTGTTATTATATGGAATGTTTATTAAACATTAAACAGACAACAGTATCTGCAAACCACCAGCTGACCACAAATTTACACGAGAAAGTGGTTAGAAGAGGGGTGCTCTGTGGTGCTCCTGTCAGCAGGGGTGGCTCAACATGAGGCATAGCGTTGCCAACAAAAGTTGGGCTGTTTTGTAAATAGTTTAGTGGCTTAAAATAGAAATAATAAACGATTGTTGATTATAAAGTGGTTGAGCTTATTATTATTTATTTCGATGGAAACCACTGTTGCCATATGTACTACTTTTGCTATCTAAATTCTTTTTCTATTTTATGTTCACATTCCGTTTAAATGCATATTCATTAAGAGATGATTTACACAAGCCACCCATACCCTAATAATGAACCTTCTCACAAAGGTACCCAGACCAGAATCGGAAACTAGGCCTCACTTACCTTCGTTTACTTCTCAGTTATACAGTATCCTACACATACACAGACTTTATTTAAAATGTCCATCTGTCAGTGAGACTACAACAAGCTCTGTGTATTTCTATCCTTTAGAATCCAACGAGACTGTCTGTGCTTCGCTCCACTTTTACCCGATGAAGTACCTGAGTTCAGTGTGAAAGGTGTGAGCTACCTTGGTAATAAACTAGACTGGTTGATAAGCAGAGATGATGTCAGTGTTGTTGTTAGGAAGCAGACAGAAGATTTGGGGACAAATCAACCTTGCCCGTTGGAAATTGTGTTAAAGACTTCTGGAAATCCAATTCCACTTGATCCAGGTGAGTAATTGTAGGTACTTGAACGTCCCATAATGATGAAAAATATCATGCTATATTTTGTCATGACAACAAATAAACCTGAGAACTTACGATGAAAACATTAACATATGATCTACAACACTTAACAAATCTGTTTTAGCTAATGGTATTTAGATTGTCTCCTTTAATAGATGCTTTTTTTCTTGTTTCTGCAGGCCAGTTGGTGACTTTTCCTAGGCAACCTGGAAGAATACAAAAACTGAGCCCTACGTCATATTGCTGGCCTCTTTAATCACATATCATGGTTGATTGTGATTATATATTATACAATATATTTATATGTTTTTTAAGTAACATCAATGGCATTATGTAGAACAAGAATTTTTGCACATTTTTTTTTAAAATTAAGCAAAATAAATTCCGTTCTCTTTAGTCTCTGATGTTGCATTTCTGGTATAAACACAAATGAAAGGCTATGCCTCAGGAAACGAAGCCCTGTGATGGGTATTTCTAGCACGTTTCCAGTGGAACCAGACTTGTGTGACCCTGCATTACACATAAGTAGCATGTACATTGTAATATATTTATTTAAAAAGATATAATAATGCTTGTTCCAGCTAATTTTAGCTAATAAAAGCCAGGCTTGATTTTAGCCACAGCTCTGTGGACTGCAGATTTCAGTTGTAGTAAAAGCAGCTAAAACTGCAGTGAAAGTTTTTATTGTTAAATAAATAGTGAGTGCTGAGTACTATTACAGCCTAAATGTCAACACAATCTATCTCTATCTATCTATTCGTTTATCGTCCGTTTTCACAGTTCCTGGGGTAGGATGTTAATGTTTGGAACAGAGTTTTCCGTCCGGATGCCCTTCCTGACGACAACCACCAGTAAGTGGTGGGAACTTGTTTTATTGAAATAGATTTAATAATGAAATAGATTTTCATTATTATAATTATAAATATATTAACTATGAACACACATGGCATTATTGTTATTATTAATAAAATTAATAATAATGTAAGTAATAATAGGAGTATAGAAGTAGTCGTATTTCTACACGAGCGCCCTGCGCGTCACTTCGTGTTACGTCGTTTTCTTTCGGTAATTTCCGCCGCATCTCCTTCCTGTGCTGCCGATTTCGTCCCGCGTAAACAAAGTTGGCAGCCATTAAACAGCATTTTCAATTCTGCGTGTTATAAAATCACTCGGTCTAAAAGAAGGTGGCGGATTTTCGTTTCCCTGGCGTGTATTCACACGTTTGTTTGTTCGGTATTGCAGCAGCGTATGGACGGGTGAGCTAAGGCGGAGCGTGTAGCCGAGTCCTCAGTCGGCTGTGTTCGGATACATTCGGGTGTTCGAGGGAGTGACATGGAGGGGAGTGGAGCAGCAGCAGCGGCGGCGGCGGTGGTGGTGGTGGAGCGCCTCGGGTTAGCTGATGTAGCGGAGGAAGAGAAGGCGGCCGCTGTGCTGGAGGAGGAGGAGGAGGAGGAGGGGGAAGCTTCCGAAACCGAGCCGGACCAAGCCGAAGTGAACACGATGTCTGGCTCGGCGGAATCGCCCAACATCGCCATAACCGAGTCCCTGCCGAACACTGACGACGGTGAAGCGCCGTTTGCCGGTCGGTTTACAGACGAGCGTCTCGCTTCTACACGTCAACAACAATAAATAAACAACAAAAACGTAACCAAACTAGCTTTATATAGACGTTCAAACCTGCTTCCCGAACACAAAAACATTACTAGCGTCTCTAATACTGTTTATCAGCCCGAGTCTAACAATAACATAATAACACAAACCAACAAGTTACTGTATAAAACATAAACAAGGTTTAGAAAACCCTTTCATAATAAATATTTGAGAGGGATTAGTTTTATTTACAATTCTCGCCGTATTTAACGTTTGGAACAAACACCCCTGCGTAAAAAAACAGTTAAAGAGTAGAGCAGGGGTCACCAACGTGGTGCCCGCGGGCGACCTGGTGGACCTCATGAGTCGCCCGCGGGCCTGTTCTAAAAACAGCTCATAATAGTGAAAGTTACCAATGAATTGCATTTTTT
>JAOTRQ010053566.1:0-14780 GCA_028565875.1 Hoplisoma paleatum | reverse complement strand
ACCCTGTAAAATGAACTTGCCGAAATACTCTGGGATCGGTAACGATCCACAGAGTGACCCAGGGTCGATTTCGACTAGAGGGTAAAAATCATCATCATCAATTAGTGGTCATTAGTAGAACTATTTCATGACCATAAATGTTCAAGTGCTGACTGGTCTATGTCGGAATGCTATGTACAAACTTAAAAAATGCATTACAAACTTTAAAAAAAATTATTTACTGCTGTAGTGGTGGAAAATTCGGTTTCAACATGAAGTATTTGGTAGGATTTCTTAATTTGGGCCTTTCTGGCAGTGCTGTCACCTTTCAACAATAATTTTTTATTTGAGTCTTCAAGTGCTTTCTATTTTTTCAATTTCTTCACTTTTCCATGTTCTACATATATTAGCATGGATATTGTCTGGGTGCTCAGGTTTCCTCCCACAGTCCAAAAACGTGTTACCAGGCTAGACTTGTAGATGACATTATAGCGCTTTCCCAAGCCCACCTGAATTAAAAAGGTTGGAATAAAAAGAAGGGCATCTGGATAATTTAAATAATTAGAAGGGTGACTGGAATAAAAGACCCCCTGAGCGAAAGAAGTTGAAAAATGAAGATGAAGATTTGATTTGGTACAGTTGTCCCCAGTTTGTCGTGTTGAGTTTAAAATTTTTCAAATGTTCTTGACCAGCAGATGTCAGTGTGAATTAAGCTGAGATGAGATAATACTTCAGTAACACTTACATTTGAATGAAGCTTCTTTAGACAAAAGTGTTCTGAATTAGAAGGTTGACGTGGGATAACAGAATGAATAGATGAAAGCTGAATAGATAAATGATATGATTAGAATTATAGGACACAAGGTTTTGTTTTTTTGCTGCAAAACAAAGAATACACAAGAAATACAATTATGAGTGACAAAAGCATTTATTCAGAGATGCAACTTTATCCAGACTTGTCATTACTGGTCCAAAGAGACCAAAATATTTAAAGATCCATAAACATATCTTTAGACTTGTTTTTCACTCATTTATCACAATTTTTTCTAGTTTGTGTCCTAGTCACATTTAACCTCGACTACTGAATTTCCTTCCCTTGGGCTTTACTCAAAATCTCTTCGACCCCTTCAGACTTCAGAATTTTGCCGCTCATGTTCAGTTCGAATCTAGTAAAAAATAGCACATAACCCTGGTAAATGTGCATATCCAATTAAAAATTTTATGCAAACATTTAATGCACTCGTGGCTTGGCACGTCTATCCACTATACTGCACGATGCCCTCTGCACTACTGCCCTCGCATGGACTTTGATTGTTGGATGCTGGTCTTGTTTTTTATTTATTTATTTATTTATTTTTATTTTTTATTAAGAAACACAGTAATCGACAAATACAGCAACAGAAAGATCAATTGGTAACATTCTGTGTCTCAGTTTTTTTCTTTTTTAAAAACACCAAAAGAAAAAGAAGAAGAAGAAGAAAACGAAGCACACACACATATACGCATACATATACATACATAAAAAAACAAAAAGCAAAAAATAAATAAAATAAAAATAAAGGGGGGAGGGGTGCTTAATCCGCAGGTAGAGAGGACAATGAAAAAATGTATGATAGGAAAGGGCGCCATTTGATATTGAATTGATTTGGAGGTAGCCATGATCTTCTCCATTATTAGTGCCTGTAAAAGGTCTCTAAGCCAAATTGAAATTATAGGAGGTTTGGGGGGATTTCCATAGACGTGAGATACACAACGTCTGGCCAACAGCGATGTAAAGGCGAGCACACTAGATTGCATGGCTGACAAATGAGGAAGACCCAACGAATATCCAAATATGGCAATGGAGGCGTCTGGAGCTATTTATTTCATTATTAACATGTTCATAAAATATGGCGTTCTACCTGATGCTACATCCAGTGGGGCTTGTGCTTTCCTCAGTTCTTTTACAGCTTCCAGAAAATCTTTTCCTCCAGCTTTTTCCAGAGCGTTACCTGCATCAAACCGACATGATGGTAAGCATCAATCAAAAATTGGTTCAGCACAATGATCATCAAAAAGAACTCAGTTTGCTCATAATTCAGAAAACATTTAGAAATAAAGTGTGTCTGTGTGAGATGTATAAGAGTGCATCCTGACTGCTGAGAATTTCAGCTTCCTCTGAGCTTTAAAAACTGGCCAGTAGGTGAACTAGTAAGTGGGTCCGTTTATACAATTTGGACACAGTTTCTCATTCAAATTTGTTTCCTGGTTTAATTCCATTCCTACACCTGCAGGTTATGATCCTGAAAGACATGGCTATTTGATCCTGTTTTTGATTCTTAAATATGTGGCTCTAGGTGGCTGCTCATCAAGCTGATTAGAAGAATGTCAATGGCAAAGCTGTCATCAATGCAAAAATAGACTTCTTTTAAGAATCTAAAATACAAATCACACCTTGGTTGTGTACTACCTTTTTTCAAATGTGTTCCCTCATAGTTTGTTTGGCTTTAGTTTTAATTTTTAATCTAGAAAATAACCATTGAATGAGGTTAACCCTATAACTGTAACAGATCAGGACTAAGCAGCTAATGATCATTATTGAAAAAAATAAGAAAGCACAAGCTTTAAGGCCTATGAAGATTTTAATAAAAGCAGCAAAGTTAAATGTGTGTATACAGTGTAAAGTCACTTACCTTTGTTACAGCCTTCACAACTTTATTTATTTACAAGCGTAATTTCTAAAAAGAGCTGCTTTTGATAGGGTTTAAAGTAGAGACTCTGTGCGCCAGAACATTACAAGAAATACAATATTAGATAGATAGATAGATAGAAAGAACTTTATTGATCCCTTTTGGGTGGTTCCCTCAGGGAAATTGTTAATTGAAATATTGTTAATTGGATTATTATATGTTGTGATGTTATATTGTAACTCTATAACCAGTTTGTACACTCACTACTCACGTCAATTGATTAATCAATCTGTCAGTTTGTTCAGTAATATGATTCAGCCGAATCCTTCATGGCATTTACACCGATAACAATGGACCATGGCAGAAATTGAAGATTCTACATCAGTGGAACGACAAGCCCTCTGTCTATTCAATTTTACTGCACGTGTTGATCTAAAGAGATCGATTTCTGTCAACTTACCCACTGCATCTTTCAGATCAATCTCTGCATTGGTGGGATTAATAATTCCCTCAACCTTTATAGTTCCTATTTTGCCGATGTCACTTTCTGCGAGAGACAGCTGGAACAGGTGAGGAGGAACATTAGTGTAATAGAACAGCGTGTTAGCGAACACCAAGATGACGCATAATGACAAATCCACACCTTTTGTCCGAGAAACAAACTCTTCGCTGAGAGAACTGTGAATCCTTCTCCTGGACCATCCTCCATTGTTGAGTTAAATCCGTCTTTATCATTCTCTGCACTCTTCTGTATGTATACATTACAAAACACAAGTCTGTTCAGCTGTATATACATGTATGACATATTGACTTCAACATTAGTGCCTATGTTATGTTATGTTAGAAAGAATACATCGACATCGGACTGACCCTTGGTTTGCGGCCTGGCTTTCCTCTGCCCTTTTTGGGGGCTCTCTTGCCACCCTTGGCCAATTTCTCCATCTTTTCTGGTACGGACAGTTGTGAGTCCACTTTCACTCTCCCTCCTCTCTTTTTGGAGAGCAGCTCAGGGTGGATACGAGGTAGAACGCCACCGTTTGATATGGTCACCCCTCGGAGAAGCTGGTAACAGCGTGCACATGATTAAGCTGAATTATTTGCTGACAGTCTGGTTCACAAACATATTAATACACTTTTAAATACTGTTTCCCAAATAGCAGTTGTCACCCTCAGCACATGAAACGATCTGGATGTAACAACGATCACCTAGAATTAAACCAAAACTAGCAAATACTAATAAACTAAAAAATAAAACAATATAAATTTATTTTACATTTTCAGCATTTAGCAGACACCTTTATCCAAAGTAATTTACATTCACATTAGAATATCATTTTGAGCAATTGAGGGTTAAGAGCCATGCTCAGGAGCCTACCTGGTATCGAACTGTTCCCTATCTTACATTTTTAGTTATGATATTCCAGTGAACATTCAGTTGATGGCCTTATTAACACCTCATAACTTAAACAGGCACTAAAATAAACAAAGCCTCTGACCCTCCCAGGAGAAGCAATGCCAGCTAATAAGGTCAGTCCCTTACAAGCTTTATTGTACCTGATTCAGCTCCTCATCATTGGCCACTGCTAACTTGATGTGCCGTGGTGTGATTCTTCCTTTCTTGTTGTCTCTAGCTGCATTACCAGCCAACTCCAAGATTTCAGCTAAAAAAGGAAACAACAAAATAGCTAGTCTTAAAAAAAATGCTACAGATTCAAAATTCACAATTATTAACTCCAAATGCAAAATAGAATAAAAGACCAACTTTACACAAATTCAGCTGTTTGGAATATAGCAGAAATATTATTGTGTTTCTGTGGTGCCAATTTTGTCTTCAAATTTACTGGACTCACTGTAGCTGTCACTCCAGAGTATTCTGAAATTTCTTCTAAAAGCAAGCTTTGATGGACTTGGTATGATCATGATTACTGTCTTGTTTGAAAGTACATTCACGTCCAACTCTAAGCTTCTTTTTAGAAAGGAGGATGTTTGCTTCTAGATTTTTCTAATGCCTGATTTAACCCATGTTGCCCTCCAAATACTGTAAATGCAAATCAGGTTTCAAAGGCTATTATAATGCAGTAAGTAATATATTGAATACAGATAATTCATTTGTTATACTAGATGTGTCTTAAACTATGTTGTATTTAAATTGCTCTTGGATAAATAATTAAAATCTCTGACAGTCAAAAGTTTGTAAGTTTTGCAAATAAATATAATTGGCAGACTATTGGTATAGTTGAAATTTGTATGATGCCTTAAAAGACAACCATATATGGCACCCATCAGATGAAATAAGGGTTTGCCACATTTTGGCCAAATTGAGTTATTATTTGACAATATAGGCTGAAAATGTCAGCATTAAATAAATAACTCATTCAGCCAAAATGAGACTTAATCCCTGATTTGATTATCTGGGTCACATATTATCTGTAAAACATGTTATGCTATTCTCTGCTGTGCTTTCTGTTTAGCCTTTAAAATTGTGGTTTGAGTGATTATTTTGTCTTGTTTTTACCTGCCAGGTACTCAATCACAGCTGCCATGTACACAGGAGCACCCATGCCGATGCGGTACTTATGTGTACCTGTACGCAAGTACCTCATCATCCTCCCGACAGGAAATATAACGCCAGCCCGGGCTGAGCGTGACAGCTTTGTGGTCTTCTTCTTCCCTCCTCTGGCTGACATACTGCTGCAGAGCCAATGAACAGAAGAAAAAATGTGAATAATTTTGCAGGAATCTGCTTACAAGTACTGAACTTCCTACTGTAAGTTCACTGTAATATGAACATAATTTGTTAACACGTAATTTTTTCAAAACTCAAGTCTGCTCACCTGCCTTTGGTTCACAGTGGATGGAAAACCTATACAGGTATATTTTTTTTAAAAAAAGAACAAGTACATAAATTAACATACACTTATAAATGTATTTACACTTTAATTTGAATGTGAAGCTTCACTTTTGACCCATTGCTACAATCCTACTGCATGAAAAGTTGCAAAAGAATACTTGACAAAATAGCTGACCTTTTTACACATCTTTAAACTTGAACTCTATACTTAGAAAATTATTTACTCTGAAATGCACAAGCCTGGCACAGATAAGCAGCGTCATCTACTGTTACACTTCATTCATTATTTACACTGAGCTTGACAATGTTTACATATTGTACTATACAGTAATTGTAAATAAGTCTATTCAATACTGACATTAAGAGCATTTATTTTAACCACTCTGTAATGATAATACATTGTACCACTAGATTAATTACATCATGTGCACTTTGGTATTTTCACAAACAATTTATGGTATCAATACTTCACATAAACACATATGAAATACATCATACTAGTTTAATTCAACCCTACAAAAATGTTGAACACCCAATTATATATGCACAGGAAATATAAGCAGACACGAACGTTAAAACAAACAGAAGGTTATGATGATCTAACTCATTAATTTTTGATTATTCCAAGGGATTGCAGTAAAGCGACTGACGAAGCCATGCAAGAACATTTACTAGATGTGGCTCTTGAATAATTTTTACTTTGGTTGTTCATTTGTAATGTCAAGCTTTTTAGATAGATATATATTTTATTGAAACTAGAGCCTCAGTAGCATATTACAGTAATGAAAAATATACACAAAAGTAGAAAATTCACACCGTAGTTTAGGAATTGCTATAATAAAATAGTTATAATACATTGGTCCTTGTAATCAGATATATGCACAAAAGAATGAATGATGAGTCTCAGATATATACATATTGGATGTAATTCATAATTAATTATTTATAATAATGATAGTGGTAAAAGGACGTTACAACAAGAATAGTTAAAGACCTGTTAAGCCAAATTACTGCCAGAAAGATCTTTTTTTTTTTTAAATTTTGTCTATATGGCTGCATGCATCTTGTGGTTGGAATTTTCTGTGTTTCTTCTTTAAAAAAAAAAAATCCAAAGTAAGATTAGAAGTGGTGTAGAAGTATAAAAATTATTATATATTTTTTTATAAATGGCGATATTAATTGCTTATGGTTTACTTTATAATTGGTTATTTTTTACCAGTTCCTGACCCTTGGCTGCTCTGCGTACTGCTACCAATCCTCCCCAGAGTTTATCAAAAGTATTTTATGGAGTAGGTTGCAGGTCTATAACCAACCCCATAGTGCTCAAGGGAATTGTGTATCTAAGAGAAAATTTCACCTCTCCAATCAACCTAGTGCATGTTTTTGAGCTGAGAAAGGAAACCGGAGTAAACCCATGTGAACATGGGAAGAACATGCAAAATACGCATACAAAGCCCCCAGGCTTAATCCACTGTGCCGACTATAGTTTATTCAGTATCTGATTCTGTTGGGCTCTGAACATCTTACAACTGTTTTAGCTGACTTCTCTTCTACCTTTTTATTGATATCGCAGATGTTTGGAAGTGGAGATCAGTACGAAGAATCAGAAATGGTACAGCACATCTTGAGCAGAGAGGTTTAGGGGCCTCGCTCAAGGAGCCTGTATTTGAATTTGCTAATTCAGTCAAAAAATATATACTTTAAAATATTTGTCTCTGAAAACTGAAAAAACTTCTTGTTTCTACCATAATTACAATATATTACAAATGTGTTGGCACAGTGTTATAACACAGTCGCCTCACAACAAGAAAACCTGGGTTTGAATCCCAAGTACTTTCTGTGCAAAATATGAACCCCTGTCAGTGTGGGCTTCCTCCAAATCCCCCAGTTCCTTCCCAAAATCCAAAGACATGCCTCCAGGCTAACTGGAGAATCGACCCGTAAATAGCTCATTAAATAATTATCCACTACTTTAGTGTCGATACCGAGTCTGGACGAATAAAGCGGGTTGTGTCAGGAAGGGCATCCGGCATAAAAGATGTAGCTCAT
Source organism: Hoplisoma paleatum (assembly GCA_028565875.1). Taxonomy (NCBI): domain Eukaryota; kingdom Metazoa; phylum Chordata; class Actinopteri; order Siluriformes; family Callichthyidae; genus Hoplisoma; species Hoplisoma paleatum. The sequence goes on along the minus strand of JAOTRQ010053566.1, from coordinate 7,232 downwards.
GAAACATTGTAGAGACAACCTGAACGCAGAAGACTCAAACCAAGCAATTATTATTATTAGTTTATTTATTTTTTGTAGAACTATCTAGAACTTGAATCTAAATGATGTGTTAACCATGAACTTGTAGGTAAATATGTTTAATAAAACAAAAAAAATCTAGTCATAATACATTTAGAATGTAATAATATTGAACTGAAATGGAATTGTATTACTAAATATAAATAATACGTGAACATATAAAACATGTATAGTACAGTCCATATAAGCTAATATTTAAGGTGAAGCATTTCTACGTCAGCAGCCAACAGCAGTTTGTATTTCCCAAAGCGTAAAATATTGTGCAACGCAGTTTGTCCTTCAATGTAGCAGGTTTTAAGGTCTTAATATAATAAAAATTGATCTTTTAAGGGTAGATAAAAGTATTTTTTTATCATTGTGGTAGTGTAAGCTGAGCTGTAGCGTTAATGACTGAGTAACAGACACTGGCGACAGATCACCTACTGATTCTACCCGCATTCACCTCATACAGAAGCTAAAACACGACCTGTTTAACCCAATATAAACACTAACACACACACTTTCCGTCTTATGTCAGTGTATCCCAAACAAATACATAAAGAGACAAAACTTTGTCGGATAATATGAAACATGAGCTTGGTACTGGCGCTCGGTCATTTCTCATCCAGTCGGATCGAGCTGGAGCTGCAGTCGCTATGTGGACGACATGGAGAAAGACCTCGATAACATGCACACACACATTAAAGGCCCTGCTTTATAAACAGCACCGCTTCACACGCCAAACACCGACGCCCGATATCCCAATGATCACACTGACAACATTCAGAAAGGCCACGCCGATTTATAGCCGCTCCACCCATCAGCAAACCCCCATTTTGTTTTTTTGCAGCCACGGTGTACAGTAAATGTTCGGCTCCGGCTGATCTGCCACACTGGAACTAGTCCCTCATCCGAAAACCTACATTCCGAGCTACCGTTCAACATTCACTGCGGTTTACCTGTTGTCTCCTGCTTAACCCCACATATAAGGAACAAAAGTGTCGTTTGGCAATTCCAGAACAAATCCAGCTCTTATCCTGGTTCTGTGCCCTTATGCTGAGCTCTCCTTCTTCCCCTAAAAAAAGATAAGTGTACTAGAGGCGGTAGCAGCGAGCAGGAGATGGAGGCTGGCTCATACTGCTCATACTCGCATGCTTGTGTTCCCTGATGCTGCTGACAGCAAAACAAGCTCGATTATTCCACACTGTTTAAGAGATAAAATATCCCATCTGCTGATTTTAAAAGACCGGGGATGTCAGGATATTTCTGGCCAACGTTTGCTGTGTAAAAAAGGGGGAAGAGTATTTTATTAAAGCAAGAAAACCATTCACTCACTGCTCATGTTGTCATTTGGGTTTGTAATTCCTCAAACCCATCTGTTTCTATGCAGCATTAAAAACCCTTTACACACCATTTATTAATGAAATGTGACCACTCAGGACATCCCTGGTCATATATTATTTTAGATGTATCAGACTAGGTTTATGTTCTATTCTTAGTTCAGGAATACAGTTATCAAATGTGTCTTATTAGTTGCTTTGAAAATTCTGTTGTCCACAATCCTTTCATCGATACAAATAGACCATCAAAAATGTCACCAATGACAGCATATTCAATTTATCCAACCATTACTTAGTTTTACCAGCACTTGCTCCCATTTAGCTCCCACACACTAGACAATTTCAGTAGCTCCAATTAACCCGGAGGAAACCCACTATGGCACATCAACTACCATACAAATCAGCTCCAGTAACGCCAATCAATTCCACACAAAACGTTTCTGACTGCCATAACCGGGAATCATCCTGTACAGAATGAGCAATTGAGGGCCCAATGGTGGCAACTGGGGCTTGAACCCACTACCAAGCAATTAAGAGCCTTGCTCAGGGGTCCAACAGTGGCAACTTGGTAGTGAGGCTTTAACCTTTTGATCTCTACTCCAGTACTTAAACCAGTAAGTCATTACTGCCTCACCCCTAGAATTCTGTAGCATGACAACCTAATATTTTTAAATACATTTCTAAACCCGTTTATTTATTTATTAATATCATGATTCTTCCCTCAGAACTGTCAGAGTGCTGTGAGTCAAAATTATATTTTCCTTGCTGAACTTTGAGTGAAAGCTTAAGTTTGGTTAATAATCGCGGGTGATAACAGATCATGTAGAATGTAAAATGCTGATATTTAATTTCCTTTGGTAAGAAAAAAACTAATAAATACATTTAAGGAATTATCTTGTATAGTAGTTGGTTAGTAAATATAATTGCATTTGAAGACATTTTAATTATACATTAGAGAAAGATACATACAGAGAAAGATCATTCTGAAGAGGATTGTTGTTACACAGTGTGAGATTGCATTTCCTCTTGCAAGTGACTACTGAGTTTCTTTGAGGTCACTTACATTGCACAACATTTCCAGCTTTCTCTGGAATCATTTTCACATCTACCAATCGTATATGTCAAGTCTTAAATTATAAGAAATCATTCAATAATGTTCAATGTAAATGAGCATTTATATTGTGTAATTAGGTAATTTGTGTAATTAAGAACAAACATCAAGTGTAAAACACGATTTACATTAAAAATAGAATGTAGTTTTACAGGTCAAGTATTTGTAATTCATTTGTAAGTTTTTGATTTTTTTTTTGCATTATACATACAGCATGTCTTAACTTATTTGAAAAAGAGGTTTGTATGTATCAAAAAATGTGATTGTACAGATACACAAACATATTAAAGCAAAAACAATAATGAAAACAAGTACTAAATAATCACTAATAAAAGATGGCAGGTCAAACAATCACAAATTAATCTTCCATCTCAATAAAATGTATGAAATGAATCTTTAAAGTGTGTTTATTCATAGATATAACATTTAATTGTTCTATGTGTTAGATGTATGTATTAAATAAGTATTAATTATTAAACGTGACAGTTCTTTTTGACCGTTTCACATCATTAATACGTATTCTTTTATAATAGTTTATTAATCGTTATTAGAAATGAGCCTTGTTTATGCAATGCTTAACATATTCCATAGAGGGCAGCAAAAGACCGTTTTCGTGTGACAGTTCCGCATAATTGACCTTTTTCACAGAGACCGAATCCATGAGACGTCTGTTGCAAAACATCAGAAAGCTGAGAAAGGTTAGAAACTCTTTTACGAAGAGAATCATTAATATTATTAGATAAGTTTTATACAGCTTAACAGTTAGCAAGTCGCATAGCAAGGATTGACTGAATGTTAGTTAACCTGACCTTATCAAGGACTGACTGAATGTTAACTAAATATTAACCCTTGTTTCTAGAATTTAAATTGTAAATATATTGCTAAAGAATTATTATGCTTATTTGAGAATGTGAGTTAGATGAAATCAAAAACTGTTTCCCTCCTTTTTATAGTTTCAAACACGTGATGATGTGACTGTCAGGTGTCATCCAGTGCAGATGTTTTAGACAGGAAGATTCAAGAGGAAGACACATTATGTACATGCATTGCTATTAAATACCTATTTTAAACAGTTTAATTAAGCCTAAGTTAATTTAATGCAGTTTGTCAAGTTATAAACCTAACATTAGAATATTATATAACATCACAATTTATTCGACTGCTTTGTTCATAACATTAGAGTTATGCAGGGTTCTACATTTATCAACTAGACACCTACCTAACAAGTTACAGATAGAATAATGGATGGATAAATGTTGATATTTATGTTTGCAATTAGATATTCTTTTTTTTCCTGATTACTGACATTCAGATGACTTAAACGTTGCTATTACTGTTTGCAATTAAATATTCTTTATTTTCTGATTACTAACATTATATTATGGAATACAGGTAACATTTCATGCCACCTTGGTTCCTGCAGAAATACAGATGACATGGAAGACTCTTTTCAATCACCTCATTAGAGCTTTGGTTCCAAGTGCACTAGCCCCGGGTCACAGCAAGCAAATTTTCAGGTGTGCCACGTCTGCAGAAAATCTACCACTCAAGCCCTGGCAACAAGAACCCTTAAAGGTACACCCCAAACCAGGGACATGAGAAGAGGACATGGACGGGGTGTCTGACTTTAGTACTCTGAATCATGTAATTTCACAGTACTGTACCATGTGGAATAATCATCCATCCAGATGCTCTAATCATCCATCCAGATATCCAAGGTATGACCCTACAGCATTACCACCATTTGGACTGGCAGAGGTGAAGTGCTGTAACGTAACATTAGTTCTGGAGGTCAAATAATAGAATCCATAAAAGAGAAGCGGGATGTATGTTATTACAGTATCTTGTATATATGAATGTCGATCTAAGTTTGACATAGACAGATTACATATCTATAGTAAATTTAGCTACTTTTAGCTAATTTAGTAAAAAAAAAAAGCTACTTTAAAACAGCAAAGACTTTTACACAGAACTATAAGATACATATAGGACACTTTGTATGTGGGACAAAACATAGTCAAGTAGACTACAGCAACTTTAAATAAAAAAAAAATATTGACAATTTCTCCCTTTTTCTCCCAATTTAGAGACCCAATTACTCAACCTGGTTATTAGTACTCTCACCCCATCACTAGTACTGCTCCCACCACAACAAAGGCTAGTGCCACTGCCACCTACTGTAATAGATGCACAATTACACTATTCTAGTACGGCAAACAAGCATGTTCCCCGAGTTCAGACGTGCCAGCGAGCCCCACTATTTGAAAAGGACTGATATAAAAAAACCGGTCAGTTACAAAACAAAGCACTGTGTGAAGGTAAGCAGGCAGCTGCGCCTAAAATTAGCCTTCATCTTAAAGAAATGCTCTGGATCCTGTTTAGTAATTGAATGTCATACTACATCCTTGTGCAGTGGATCATGGGATCTGTAATATTCATTGTGTGACAGATCCTAGCTCAAAGGATGTCTGAAGATGACTTCTACAGCTGTGCATTGCTCTTTTGGGATCTTGGGGGTAAATGTGCATCTTCCCTTAGAATGGTCCAGGTAATGCTGGGAAGAGGGGCACACATGCTCTTAGTCAGCAGTCAAAGACTGAATTATCTAGACACCTGGTTTGTGCAGTCTAAACAGAAAAGTCTGCTGATGATTGGATCTGATCCATGGGGACCTCAGACTACACCCGCTTTCATTCAGCAGGGATGACAGAGAGCACTGTCTGGTTCATCTATTTTACACTTTATCAACATTTCAGTTTTCATGTGAAGTTTGTACTGTCAGCACTGATGTTTTTTCTCCCTTTTCAGATTTACATGTCGTCTCGACTATGAAAGCTACAGCATTAGTTGATTTATTCTTCTTTTAATCTCAAAACTGCTTATAGTGATAAATGCTAGAGATAGAACATTTTAAAATAAAAAAGTTGAGTGCAAAGGTCTCTAACTTTTAGTGTTAGCAATTGGGATCTTTTGGGACAAGTTCCAATTATAATGATGAATCAAATTCTGATTGTAGGCAAGAAGACCTAGATTTTAGTTAAGATTTGTTTTCGTACACGTAATGTCCGAGTTCTCTCCGGATAACCAGTCTTATTATTGGGACAGCTGTGGGCTGGTGTTTTTAGAACTGGGTTTGTGATCAGATGGTTGCCGGTTCAATTCCGAGAGTCAACAGGTCACAACTAAAGTGTCCTTGAGCAAGGCTACAATTCCTTATCTGGCTCTCTGAGTTCTTTGGTTAGGGCCATTCACTGCACCAGTCATGTGTGCTCACTGCTGCCCTTTAGTGTGTGTCCACTAGTATGTGTAAACATGTGTTTCTCAGCACAGATTTAGTTAAATTCAGAGGAAAAATTCCTATGTGATGAAAAGTATTATATTCTCTATTCTTTTTTCAGATCCATCGTTATATATGTCGATTAATATTATAATGTACCACATCAATATTACAGTAAATGTTTTTTCATGAACAGTGTATAGGGTAAAATATTGATTCATTCTTTCATTACAATGCATTACGTTGACAGAAACCATGATGATTGATTTTTGTCACATAAAACCATGAGAATATTTGCGAATAACTGATCACTAATGAATTGGTTTGGAGAGCTAATCGGACCAGGAAAGAAAAAAAAACCCATTTTATTTATGATCCTCTAATCATCACAAAAAGCATTTTAAAGAAGAGCAAACCACTAATCGTCTGGCAGAATTGGGCACCCCCTTTGAATGATTTCCTGAATGATTGAGCCAGGAAGATTAGTGCAGCTTCCCAGAGGCAAATCGCCACTTGAAAAGATTTGGTTGGCCTGTGGATGTGAAAGTTCTACTCATTGCAGGCTTATAAAGAGTCTAAAAGATCCCAATGCCAGGAGGCAGAAAGTTTTATTAGACCAAGATTTAACTTTTTGGAGTGAACATTTTGTTTAGAGAAAACCAGACACACCACACCTCCAAAGTACACAAGACCCACTCTGAAGTACAGTGCTGGCAACATTATGTAATGGAGATGTTTGACAAATGGAAAATTGGTCAGAACTGAATGAAACATGGCTGCTGCTTAGTACATCCAAATCCTTGAGAAAAACATACGGCTCTTTGTTAGACAGCTGAGGATGGCCAGTAGAGTCATCATCCACAACAGGAATGACCTTAATCACAAGGATATGAAAGTAAGCGTCCTTCATTGGCCAGACCAAAACCCTGACCTCAGACTAGTATCAAATCTGTAGATGGTCTCAAAGAGAGAACAGTTCATTACCGATCACCACAAAAAATGCATGAACTACTGCTAGAACAATTCTGCAAATATTTCCATTCTGTGTTCAAAAATGACAAGGACATAAGAAAACAGACAGGCCATATGCTCTAGTTTATTTACAGAGTTTTGATTCCAGGATGTAAAATAAAACAGTGACTTTTGCAAGTGGGTATTAAGATGTTCCATATGTACTGTATAAGATCTTCAGATGATAATGTAAAATCTCTCTCTATGTATAATTTAAAATCTATCTCTCTATCTATTCGTTTATCGTCCGTTTTCCCAGTTCCTGGGGTAGGACGTTAATGATTGGAGCAGAGTTTTCCGTCCGGATGCCCTTCCTGACAACCACCAGTAAGTGGTGGGAACTTGTGAGACTACTGGAGAATTTCACATTTCTGATCAACCTAGTGCATGTTTTTGGACTGTGGGAGGAAACCGGAGTACCCGGAGGAAACCCACG
>JAOTRQ010053549.1:0-14781 GCA_028565875.1 Hoplisoma paleatum | reverse complement strand
TCGACTACTAGTCGATTAGTTGAAGTAAATGACGACCACTGGTCGACCAACAAAATCCTTGGTTGTGGACAGCCCTAGTAATAAACCAAGGAATGTATAAGTCTTGTAATACAAATCATCAACACACATTTACTACACACCTATTTACTATGAGTAATATAACATTCTACTTACTAATGATTACCACAATCTCATGATTAATCTACCGTCATATATGAGTAAATATCATCTTAATAATATCTAAAGGATAAAGGATTTAAGTAAAGAGACATAATAACTAAACATTAATCCACATACACAAGTTTTCAGATTGGTCTGCTTCTAAAACATTTACATGCAGCTGACACTAGGCTATAGTCTGTAGTGGTGCTGTTTTATTATCAAGCATAAAACACTGAAATAAGATCCCAGAAACTAAAAATACGCTGGGAATCCACATTTGTGGAAAACCAGACCAGAACATCAGTAAAATGCAAATAGGCAAACAATTGACTGGCAAGAATGAACGTGATGAGATTTCACATATAGAGCAATTTCCACTTAAAGTAAATGAGTGCTCTTGAGGCACTGAAAGAGGATGCACATATTAAACACTACTGCATCTCTGTGTTACACCTGCTGGCCAGAATAGGCAACACAGGGGGACATGCTTGATGACGTGGATCTTTTTAACATTTGCCGAGGATAACCTTACAAACAAACCTGATATTAGTACAATTCTAATAAATTATAATTGTAAATCTAATAATAATTGTTCGATGTTTAAACAATGAGGGGAGGTGGGAAGGGTTGTGTTTTTATATGTAGGTATCATGTAAAAAAGATTAATCTAATATAAAAACATATAAATATAAAATTAATATATTAAATTATATAATAATAAAATAATAAATAATATAAAATATATATAATTATATAAATTAATTTATATTAAAATATAAAACATATAAATTCTTTTTTTCATGTACAGTTTCTTGTGCTGGTGACTCTGTTGGAATAGGTATGTATTTTTAATATTTGTTAATAATTAAAACTTTAATAAATAAAATGTAAGCAATCTATAATAAACAATGAAATTGTATATGTGGTTACTTTTTATATTCTTAATTGATTGTTCTTTGTTCCTTAGTGCATTATCGTGGAAGGAGTGTGGGTTAGTGTCCTCAGCTTTTCTAAACCGGGAGTATGTTCACTCAAAAAAATCTAATTTTATAAATAGTGTTGGGCATGATTCTTTAAAAAAGTAATCAGGTATAGCGACGTCTGGGTTAGTATATGAGATACTGTACATTGTAATTAATTACAAGGGAAACTAAATTGTTGTGTCTTTATAATAAGGTTCTCTTATAAGGCATCGCTAGTCAAGTCAGATACAGAAATCCCTGTTAAGCATGCCGAGGGCAACTGTTGCAAGAAAAAACTCCGTGAAAATTACAGGAAAAAACCTTGAGAGGAACCAGACTCAACAGGGCCCATCCTTCTTGGGTGGTCCTTGAGGAAACAGTCACATCAGCCAGGAGCAGTAATATTGGAACTGCAGTCTCGACTTCAGTCTTTAACCTTGGCAGGTGAACAGGTTTCTGACAGAATGCCCTTGGGGTAGAACAGTAGAGAATGTAGTTAATAATGTACAATGCTAGTTATCTAAAGCAATTTACAGAAAGTTTTAGACTTCGATAGCCCTAATTATTACAGCATAACTAAAAGAGAGAGCGAACAGTTAAACCCAGATAAACAGAAGCTGTCTAGGTAAACAGCTAAGCAGTGATTCAGCTCACTTTGTTTTTGAACACATTCTTATAGCCTACATATGTAGTCGCAGTTCCTGGTTGAGTGTGTCAGAACAAAACAACTTCAATTAAATACGTATTTATTGAGTAACGCAGTTAATTGACAGTAACGGGAATGGCGTTTTGAGGATAAAATGACAGTGTATTTTTATTGCTGTTATTCCCATCATTGTTTATAAATTATTGCATTTACCTGATGAACTAATCTTGATTTTGAATTTTTCAGGGCTAGTACAGAAGAAAACAACATAATAAATAGAAGAATGAAATCATACAATAAAATACATATATTTTAGTTTGCTACTATTTATACTGCATATCAATGATTTCAATAAATTTCAAACCAAAAAGCATTTTGTCTTGCTGATATGCAACATGGGCGCTGACACTATCAAAACTTTTAAAATAGGGCTAATTGAACATATATATCTATGCCAAAAATAATTACTGTGTTATTTTAGTCATTGGTTTCACTATTAAGGCATTCCAGTCTGACACCTCAGAAATCAATCAGCAATGTACTTTTGGGTTTTTCAAACATCGGTATGTGTAATTAAGGCAAATACCACAGAAAACTAAGGTACACTGTCACACTCCATGAAAAACAATGGAAGATTTGGTGCAAAAGCTTCTCAGTGCGCCTTTACAGAATTTTGGAGCAAAACAGTGAGAAAAATTAAAAACCTAAGCATACTGTAGGTATCGTGGTCAAAAGTTTCAGTCTGTTACCCTAAACCAGATTAATATTTCTACATAGCAAGTAATTTATGTAAAAATATTGAAGAATATAATCCAAATAACCCAAAATATTAAGACATGCATGATCCTTAGTAATCAAAACATTGAGCAAAATAAGCTTGTTCATGCTGTAGAACAGGTTTTATTTAAAGTAGATGATTCATATCACGTTGCCTTTTGAACTACTGGGTAAGTGAGATGTTCCCAGCATTGTTCTGAGGGGCAGCATACTCAGATTACAAATGTTGTACATTAAAAGCATAAAACAAATGAAATTTTATGCTCACTTAAAATGCATTGTAATAGCAACTAAAACATAAGAGATGTGGAAATCATAGATTAAAGAATTTGGTCAGTAAGTGGTCACTTCCAGAAAGATCAAGAAACTCCAACAGTTACAATTGATGATAGAAGATGATTGAGACTAATTTAACAGTTAGAACTCCCTGTCTAGCCCAAAGAGAAATTGTAAAATATCTTGAGGACTGAAGGAACCAAGCAAAGGTGGTAAATGTACGCAAATAATGTACTCAGGTAAAAGTATTAGTACGTTGATTTTATTTAAGTATAAAGATTAAAGTTACTAGTCTAAATTCTACTAAAGTAAAAAGTAACTCATTTCAAATGTACTTGGAGTAAAATTTACAGTTACAGTTAAGGTTACAGTAGGCTGGCATGTCCTATATAACAAACAGGATAAGTGAATTGAACTGGGCAACTTTGAACTGTGAACTTTTACAGTTAAAGTTTTTTTCATTACAACTGTGAACGTTTACAGTAGGGAGTGACCAAAATATTATAACAACTGTAAGCACTTCTGTTTCAGAATGGAATCTTTTGCTATTTTTACCTCACCTTCGATTTTTCAGAAGTTGAACTTTGATATTTATAAGTTAATATTTACATGAAAGTTTACAGTATTTTCTTGGTTGTTAAGCAATTTTACTTTTGATCAGTGTTGTCTTGAGTTCTTATAGCAAAATAATTGATGGATTGGTTTAGAGTAGTTTAAACGATTCTGACAGTGAATCGACTCTTTTAGAACAACACAGTGTTATAACGAGAGTGACACGAGCTTCCGCTAGAGGGCAACAACGCTACTGAACTGAAATCAACATAATAATGAAGAAAATATAAATATAAAACTCATGTTATACCGCGAGCAGCGTCAGTGAAGGAGCTGAACTGTTACTGGAGAACATTATATAATTTATAAACATACATGTGTACAAACGGCCGCTCTTCTTTCTTATACTACTGCTAAAGTCTTTTAAGCGTTTCCGGAAGATCCAAATGTCGTTTATAATGAGGAAAAAGAGGTTTAAATTTCAAGTGGATTTTGAACTGGATGAACTTTCTACTGTACCATTTGTTAACGGAGTTTTATTCTGTAAAGTCAGATTAATAGATGGAGGTTTTACAGATGAATCATCAAGGTACGAACTTTTTATACTAACTTTTTAAAACTTTTTAATACATTGCATTATTAAATTAATGAATTGCATTAGTCTGTGAAATTGCGTAACACAATGCGGTTTGTTTTTGATACTAATAAAAATCATAGAAAAACAGGACTGCCTCCGGCTGCTCCGGTTTTTCCCCACAGTCCAAAAACGTGCCGCTAGATTAATTGGGGAAACGGAAGGTTTCTATAGTGTAGTGCCAGTGTAAAAATTTTTTAACTATCTCATATCAACGAGGCATAGCAAACACATAAGAGACAAAAATGTCACAAAGGCCGAGGAGATATAGATAAGATATACAGTTAAAAATCAATAAGTGGGAAAATTTGTTTTCACAAAGATTTTGGTCTGTGTCATTAATTATATAATTGTTGTTTACTTGTTAAAGTTGAAAGTGAAACGGAGAAGAAAATGCATAAAAACACTGATATGTGTGGATGATTTCAGACTAAATTTGTCAGATGATTATAGATTATTTATTTAAAAACTAAAACACTCAGTTGATTGGGAATGCTGACTTTAAGGGTACAATGATGATTGGGTTTCAAGACAAGTTGAGTTAAGAGATATATTTTAATTTTTTTACTATTTGGATTGATATGAAAACTAAAGTTATTATTTAGATCTCTAACAGTCTTGCTAGTTATAATTTCAACTAAACATGGGTTGTTGCATCACTTTTGTTATTGATAGATATATTTGGGAATAATGGATACAATTGGCTTTTTATTGCTTATCATCTTTAAAAATGCTTAATGATTCAAATAATGTACTGAATTAAAGCTTGAATTTAAGGTTTCCGGTGGCCTACTGTTTTCAACCTTTTACTTGTAGCAGAGTGCTGTGAAAAATAGCTTGTCCGGATTTTTCTGTAGGTTTCAGAAACGACATGATCTTTGAAATATGACCTCTTTTTAAGCAAAAAAAACCCCCAATTATTGCCTCTGAAATAAATTACGCCCAATAATCAGGGCAACTGTACAATAAGTGTATTGATGATAGCCAAATATTTGGCAGTATTTTTTTCCCTAATTTTTGCTGCACTTTTTGTAAAAAAAAAAAAAGAAAGAAAGGTGGAGTTTTTCCAGTTATGGGCCCGTGAACATGGTCGTTCAGTCAGATTTGCAAATGGTGCCAGAAACCTTAAAAGTAAAAAAAAAAGTTAAACCTTAAAACTGCAGTATCTGTAATAATAAGTAAATCTGCCAAAACAGTAATATTTGGCATTGCTCTTAGTTGTTACAGTAGGATCTTGAGTACCAAAAATCATTCAATTCTGAGCATGGCCAACTGCCAAAATCAGTTATATTGACGTAGAAAGACCCAATGATCAATAGTAAAAACAGTAGTTGTCTGTATGCTAATGCTTAGTAGTTAATTGATTAATTGAAAAGCATACAAATGAAATCTTTTATTTTTGTTTTATGTTGACTGTGTCATCTAATATGCAGTTTGTTGGCTGTTCTTTTAAATACAATTAAATACATGTAGATTTATAGTGTGATTTCGTAATTGAGCATGTATGATAAATAGTTAGTGCTCTCTTAATCCAAACCAAACAAGCCAGTGTCCTTGAAGTCAACGGCGCTCATGGCTTTATGAAAATCATTTAATTGGGCAAACGTTAGATTCGTGAATCGGCCTGCTCATAATCAGAACATTGTTTTATAAAGAGATGATCGTGTGGGAGCATATGCGGCATCCACATAAATTATGATGAAATCGTTGGTGCTGAGGTCTAAGGTTTAATTTTCAGTGGTGCTATTGACAGTTTGAGCATTTCTACAGACAAACATGCTTTGATTGGTTGGCTGAACAGCCTAGCGCAAGGGTGCAAATGTCTTTGAGTTCTTCAGTTCTTCCACAGCTTTGATAGATCAGGCATGCTAACCAGCGTCCCTTAAATATCGGGGCAGTCAAAAAAAAGACAAACAAGCCCCAAAAAATGTAAGATATGCTTTTGCTTAAATTTATATGTGTAGTGGTGAGTGCAATAATGGCTTAGTGGTACTGGGCTAGAGATCAGATGGTTGCTGGTTCAAGCTCCACTACCACAAAGTAGCAACTATTGGGCCCCTGAGCAAGGCTCCTCAGTCATACGTTACATCTCTTTCTCTCACTTTCTTAAATAAATAAATGAAACTTCAGCTGTCTCTCAAATCGTGCACTTCTACACTTGGAGCACTGTGTTGTAGTTCGTTTGAGAAACACAATAAAACTTGGTGCACTCAAGATACCTGGATTGAGAAAATACAATGTGACTCATCATTATAGCTACGAAACAACCAATAGCGGCCATTGAATAAGGAAGTGGACGCAAATGCTTTGTATAAATGTAAATAGCCATAATTAAAATATTTATAAGTAGGCAATAAACAAAAGTTTACGGTTACATTAAGCCTTTACTATTGAGTAAATAAGAGAGACCGATGAATACTTCTAACATTCTTCTGTTCTTTTTCGTTCAGGGAGTCGGTCGCGGCTAACTGTGTTCTGTGGAGAAAAAAGTTCTCATTCATGTGCAAGATGAGCGCGAATGCTGGCACTGGAGTTCTGGATCCGTGTGTTTTCAGAGTATCTGTGAGAAAGGTAGAGTCTGGTTTACATTACGTAATAATAATAATTAATATTATCTATTATATGAATTGTAATATTTTTGTTTGTTTTTACTTGTAGGAACTTAAAGGTGGAAAATCATTTAAAAAGGTAACAGCATTTAGTTGTGAGCACACACACTGGCAAGGCACAACATTAGGAACACTAATGAAGTGAATGTCTCTGATTATCTCTTCAGCATGGCACCTAAGTTGGTGGATAATATTAGCAGCAGTTTTATCTTCAAGCTTAATGCTCAAAAATTAGTGGTTAAGGTAGAGATCAGAAAGTCACCAGTTCATGTCCTGCTACCTCCAAGTTGCCACTGCTGGTACCTGTGCAAGGCCCTCAACCCTCAATTGCTCAAGAATGTGTTCCGTGTGAGTCGCTTTTGTTAAAAACGTCTGCTAAAGACTGAAAATATACATGTAAATGTGTCAGGATGTACAGTATAGTTGTACTTGATGTCATAATGTTATTATTTCATAATGTTATGCCTGATTTGTAAACTTTACATTCTCTCAAAAATTGAGTTATATGACTCTTGGTGGATCTAGTGGTTAGGGTATTGGACTAGTAATTAAAAATTACCAATTGCTAATTCATGACCCACCTCTTCTAGGTTGTTGCTGTTGGGGCCTTGAGCAATGCTCTAACCTCTCTATTGCTCAGACTGTGTTCTGTAAATATAATGTAAGTTGCTAATGTAAGTTGCTCAGTAAATGTTAGTCAATCGCTAATCCTCATGCCTTAGATGACTTTAATTTAATGCAGTTAAAGGTTCTACATAACGCACACTTATAAAATGCCAAATCTAAACGGAAGTGGAATCCTATTGCCCTCATTATGAAAAAGATCTGGCAACACAAACACATTTTGGCATGACCAAAATATATTCATTTTTCTCAGTGTTTAATAAACAGTTAAATCAATATTCCCACCTTACTGGTATTTTTTATTGTAATGAATAAATACCAAATAAAGAGAAATATTGTAATGCCAGCAAGAAAATAAAGTTAAAATGCAGTTTTCCTACATTTTCTCACATTGGAAAACAAGTACTTTTTAATTATTAATATTGAGAAAATCAACCTGCATTAGCTAGTCATACCTGTTAGAGCTCGTCCAACTCTATGCTCGCATTTTTTTGAATATTTGGACTAAATTATTAAGAATATATAATTACTGACCGTTTAAATATTTATTGAATTGTAATTTTAATAGTTCTAAAAACTCAATAAAAGTAAAACAAATAAAGCTACATACAAGTACAATCTATCTTGTGGGGTATTAGTGACAAAACGTGTCTCTGTGTATTACAGCTTGGTTATGTTGATCTAAATCTGGCCGAATTTGCCGGTTCAGGATGCACCACACGCCGCGTCCTTCTGGAGGGCTATGACACCAAGAGGACCCGCCAGGACAACTCCATACTGAAGGTGCGCTCCATGTCCAGATACATTTATAATGGCGCAACTGAAAAGGAGACCTAATACTACCTAATTGCCAGACTTGCCTAATACTAATTTACAGATTTGTTTTATCTCTTTTTTTTAGCTAATGCTAATTCACTATACAGTGGAACCTGGGTTAACGAACGCCCCCGATAGCGTCCAATTCGGATAACAACCAACCATTTCGCAAAAAATTTGCTCCTGATAACAATCAAAATTTCGGATAGTGAACGTCACTACATCAGCTACGTCATCAACATGTGACCCGCATCTTAGACCGAGCTTCATTCACGCTTAATACAGTTACAATCGGTTCTCTTAATCTTTACATATTCTAATAATTCAGTGATTTTTGTGCTTTATTTTAATAATATAATCCTCGATCATAGTTCTAAAAAAGATTCAGAACAATAGTAGCAGTGAAGTGAAAATACAGCGGCCAACAGCTGAACTGAAAAAGTCGTGATTACTAAGTTTGAACAAGTCATGCATGTGTCAGTTATCACGGCTGAAATACGGCAGGTCGAAGTGAACAACAGACACTGGACAAGTGTTTTAATCTGAAAGTGTCCGATAAGGGATGTTACCCCCAATTATACAATGACTGACGTTCCCCCCACCCCCCACCCCTCCATCCACTCACGCTGTCACACCGCAGTCAAAACGGTACATTTTATCTTGTTAACTAAATGTTTTCTTGTGTTTAAATGCTTTTTATGTTTATTTAACTCCATGTGTGCTGTATTATAACTGTTCTCATTTTTAAAACATTCCTGTATATCGTGTAATTTTCATATTTTAGCGGGGCAACCAGGGCTGGGAACGAATTAATTGTATTTCCTTTATTTCTTATGGAGAAATGAGTTTCGGATAGTGAACATTTCAGATACCGACCGACCTTTCGTAACGGATTGTGGTCGTTCCACTGTATTTTGTTTGTCGCAAATGTGAATGCATATCTGCTTATTTTATTTATTTAAGACTTTCTTTTTCTTTAATAGGTTGTCATCAGCTTGCAGCTGATGTCTGGTGATCCCTGCTTTAAAACGTAAGGTTTTTTTCTTTTTTACACACTAAAATCAAAAAAAGGTTTTGATTACTTAAAAACAGTAATGTATAACAGGGGTTGACAATTTACAACATGCTGACGCTGGCTCGATTGCCTGGCATGCTGATTGGTTTGGAGAAAAAATAAGTATTACAGGTCCAGGGCTACACATTTTTTCTTAATAACACTTGATAGTTTTTACAGCTTATACAGTACTACATGCTTAAATAAATGGCACCCAGTAGCTCTGACCTGTATCTTCAGCAAATACTTTGAGAGGATGGTCAGAGACTTTATCTTTTCATTACATGTACCGAATTTGCAACTCATTTGTTCCAACTAATATTATTCAAGTTATTGTTCGTATTTCATACAATGCTTCACTTGGGTGGGTAAAGTCTTTTAGGATTCTCCTGGTCTTCCGTAGACTGTGGCTGGTGTACAAGTCTTTAAGACTTAGCATTAGGACTTCGGGGGGGTGGGGGGGGGGGATTCTCTTGACCTGTTTGAGAAAGAAGAAGTGTTGTTGTGCCTTGTTCACCACCTTTGTGCTGTGTTCAGTCCATGTAAAGTCCTTGGTCAAATGAACACTCTGAAGCTTTTGACGATCTCCACAGTGACTATCACTGCACTGTTTATAGTGATAGGTATGTGCGCCATCTCCTGCTTCCTGAAGTCCACAATCAACTTCTTGTTTATGTTGAGAGAGGTTGTTATCCTGGCACTAGTGTGTCAGAATCTTCCTCTCTTCTTTACATGCTTGTCTTGTTGTCCTTGGAGACCAGTACTATGATTGTCAAGTCATCTGAAAATGTGATGGATGTATTGGAGCTGTAAGTGTCACTGCAGTCATGTGTGCACAGACAAAACAGCAGGGGACTCTGAAAACAGACCTGGGGTGCACCGATGTTGCGGGTCACTGAGGTTGAAGTGATGTTGCCCATTCTGACCTGTCTGGAAGTTCAGGATTCAGCTGCACAAGGAACTGTTCAGACAAAGATTATGGAGCTTTACAGAATTCTCACATATGTGTCTTTCTTGTCCAGGTGAGAGGGTCGTGTGTAATGTCATGGTTAATGCATTGTCGGTGGACCAGTTCTGTCTGTATGCAAACTGCAGTGAGTCCAGTGTGGCAGGCAGTAATGAACAGATAAAGTCTCTTACCATTATTAAAAATGTCTGAATACTCCTACAGACTGCAGTAATAATGCTTGCTTGACAAGTGTGTCTTGCACACTGGTTGTGTGTTGTTTGTTTTTTATGCGGTCTGGTGAGTTGTTTTTACGACTCGCAGGAAATCTGGTTACTCACATTCTGGCATCTCTCATCATGTATGTGTTTAAAGCTGCAACATGAATCTAATGCAGTTTGTTTTGTGCAAAGGACGTTATTGTAGAATGACAGCAACCCAAATGATGATGATAACATGACTATGCTCATATGCATAAACATTCTCCAATTAAAATTTTAAAATAATAAAAGGTGGACAAATCCTAATGACCAGAACAAACTATTCGATTTACTAACATTTACTAACTTACATTTAATAAGGTCTACCTACCTTCTTACCGATCAGTTAGAACATCATAACTCAATGGCATTGTGTTGGTCCTTCTGTAATTGTGTTGCTGATAAAGATAATCATTGTTATACAATATTTACTTCACTTATCAGTGCTCACTTTATGTCTGGTTCTATAGTACAGTACAGCATAAAAGAGTACACCCCTTTGAAAAGTAAGATTTAATTTAATATCAACAGTTTGACCAGACTTTGAGATTTGAGATTTTGAGATTTGTGGAGCAATTAAGCAATTAAATGAAAGATTAATCATATAAGTTGGATTACAAAATGTTCTCCGATTAGCTTACTACATCTGGTACTTTGTATGGCCTCCTAAGGTCTTTTAATCCTCTCAGTGACTTTTGTATTCAAGTCTTGCAGTCTACACTTTAGCTTTGCACCTGGGACTTTTATTTCCAAATACTCATTTGTTGCAGCATGGTCTTTTCATGAAATGTACAGTTCATTTTTTTAATTTTAGAACTTCTACTTTTTCACACAGTAGGGGGGCAGTAGTAAGCACATGTCCATAGTGGTAGGTAGCCCTAGCCGTGGAATCCAGAGAGAAGTTAGGGGCACAGTCGCTCAAGGGCCCTTTATTCTTGACCTGTCGACTTGCTGAAGCCAACCAGCAATCTTCAGATCACAAGCTGAATAGTATTTAATGTTCTGGACTAGTTAGCAGAAGGTCACTGACTGATTGGGTCATTGTTTGGTCATTGAACAAAGCCCTTAATCTTTAATTTCTCATAGACTGGAATGCATAGACATAATGACAGGGGGTCCAATAGGACTGCATATGCATTAATGTAGGTCTCAGAAGCAATATACCCTCCTTGAATACAGTCGGTGTTCGGGTATCCACAATCAGTAGGAAATGTGCCCTTGTGTACCTGTTAATCAGGTTTTATTTTCCATTTAAGGCCAGTGTCTACATCAACAAGTGTAAGTTTCCCTGGGGAGATGGACAGTCTTCATGAAGACAGGAAAGGTGGAGAGATAACAAATGGTAAAAACTGAATATACAACTTTACACTCTTAAGTTGGTGTTCACAAGGGCATTTTGGGCATTCATTTCCATTCGTAATACAGATCCTATTTATCTGTCTGCAACTGTGTGACTACATACTGTACACTTTAATGTATAAAAACTGCCATTACAATTTTTCTATAAAATGCTGTAGAAAACACAGGAAAATGCCGTTCTGGTTCTTTTTTTGATGACTATGTGGGCCGTGGTCACACCAGAAACTCCAGCTACGCCAGCCAACTGTCAAAGCTATCAGGTTTGTTATGTGCCATGTTTGTTAAATTATATGTTGAAATATTAAAAAAAAAAGTTTTTACTTTTACTCTTCAATGTATCACTTATAGGCTATAGCACAAGTCTCTCATGCTCATCCAGTCTGACTGAGCTCTGCCACAAAAGGAATATGTCCGTGGGTAGCGCTTCCATGGGCGTAGGCAGCCTGTCTGAGACTACCGAGGACAGAAAGGCTATCCCTCCTACTTTTACTAATTCTACAGCTAGCGAACTCCAAAACCTTCCCTCTGTGTTTCTGAGCACAGACAGAGCCAACAGGTATAGAATCATTTGTATATTTAAAATATACCAGTGTATATATCTGCAAGTTTAGCTAGATTTGGTATTTATGTTTGTTTCAGGCACCTCACCAAGCATGATTCAATCGAATCACAGTTGAAGAGAATGGACGCTACTAGAGTAGACGCAGATGACATTGTGGAGAAAATTCTTCAGAGCCAGGACTTCAGCCACAGCAGTATTTTGGACTTTAGCACTGAGGGTAAGAGCAGTTTAATATACTAACCTTTCATAGACCCAAGGCCGCTTTACAATAGTTTACTATCCTATATGTTTTTCTATAGCCTATATTTAGCCTTTGCAAGCAGATAAAGATCACCCTGGTTTATAACACGGACATTATTCTTAACTTTCACAGTTTTGTGACCAGATGATTGTTATATATGATTCCATGTCTGTAATACAATGAGCAGTTTGAAAACTTTTAACCTTTTTATATGAACTAAGAATGACATAAACATCACTGATTCCAGTTGGTGTTGAGAATTTAGGATTAAAACCTAGAATAAAATTAAAAGAATAAAAACCTAAGCTTATCTAGGTTCCCTAAAATGATCAAACCAACCTAGTGTAACCAAGCATATTCTGAGTTTGGTGCTTATGCAAAGAATTAATTCAAACTGTCCACAAGCTATCGCATAAGGTCACACTGCTGCCTTTTGGAGCTGCCTTTGAACTTCTATTATTAATAAAATGACATAATAGCATAATAATAAATGTACTGACTTTGACTGACACACAGTACCAGTCACTGTTGCACAACAATGTAGGATTTAACTGGGATCACTGAGTCAAATTTTAGTCAGAGGATGTAAATGTTTTTTTTTGGTCATACATATTTATGTGAGTCATGTGCATGAGCACAGTTTATTGTGAATATCCTGGATACCTAAAAATCGAACAGTTTAAGGGAAGCGTGTCGTTTCTGAGAAATTCATTGATTTTAATTGAGTCATTACAAGTTAGATTTAGGTACTTTCATTCCATTTGACTCTCACGCTTACTTTCACGTGTACCTATGTGTTTTGTAAGACCGTTTTTTGTAATATTAAACCTGTGGGTTGTTTTTTTCTTCTTTTTTTGGCTATTCAAGCAATTTTTGGTGTTTAGTTTGTATTGCCCTCATTCTAGTGCTCTATTTGTAAGACATGGCATAACCATTCCAAATCTATTTCAATACATAACCATTTCAAATTACATTTTTCATATTATATATATATTTAGCTATAAACATTAACTATCTTTTTTTCCTGAATGTCTCTTGTTTATTGTTTTGTTTCTTGCCTTACTAGCTTCAAATAAGTCATGAAATCTGTAGTCATCATTACAAGTGTGGTTCTGGATATCTATGACTGAAAACTAATCAAGTTTTAGCAATAAGGCAATCTGGGGCTTTTTGTGTGGAGTTTATTTTCTTTATAATATAATTAAATATATTATATTATATTAAATATAATATAATATATTAAATAATATAATTATAATTTAGCTTTTTTTAAACATCATGATTCACATCACGTTGTGCATGAAAGGGGCTAAAGATAATAAAATCAAATAAATAATTCTAAAATGTTAAAAATCATGGAATGGAGCAAAGTCTTTAGAACCGTAAACTTTACACTGCTGCGATAGCACAAAGGTCTTACTCAAGTAGATTTACTCTGGGTTAAATCAAGTCGCAACAGTAATCACATGCTTAATGCATGTAGAGTCAGATGATGAAAACATGCAGCTGTCCTGGTTCTTTAAACATGTTTACATGGAAATAAACATTGCCCTGTTAACCTCTATGTCAAAGGTACCCTACCAATTATGACTTGGGATTTCACCCACCATCACTGATACTGTTTTTTAACTTAGAATGTAGTATCTAAAGTCTGTAATAAAAGTCTGGACTAATCTGACCATAGAACACATTTAAAGGAATTAATTTTATTATTGTGCAGTTGTCCTATGATTTTGTACCCACTACCGATGTAAAAAGTATAAAGCGATGATTAACAGTATATGAATGTTACATTATTAATTTCTTAATGAAAGTGTACTGATTATGCGTTTTATAATCACTGAATGGCAGTGTTTGTTAAATTACATACTGTTGTATCGTGATTTTTTTTATTTGTTTTAGAAGAAGGTCTACGGCTGTTTGTCGGCCCTGGTGGCAGCATAGCAATTGGCACAAAACACACAAGGTATGAACAATGCCTTTGTACTAGGGATGTATCTCTTCACCACGCATCTCGATACACTGCCGCCGATACGATATAATTGCGATACACTGAAACCCCTTGTCGGTACGATGCGATACAAATCACTTCTGTTCACGATACGATGCAATACGATGCGATTCAAAAATTGTTTTATAACAATATGACTTAATTATATGAGGATTCGGTTTGAAAAGTGATAATTTCGATACAGTTAGTTGAGGTTTGAGGATATATTGGCCAAACCCATCAGTTTTCTTAACTCAATAGCAAATTCTGCTTTACTCTAACAATTTGAGGGATGTATGCATCTGGTTGTT
>JAOTRQ010053539.1:0-14783 GCA_028565875.1 Hoplisoma paleatum | reverse complement strand
TTCTAAACACTTTTCTAAACAGGGACCGGCTCCAGTAACACAAAGCATTTCTCCTTCCCCCCTCTCGCACTGGTCCACACGTGTGTCTTTTATCTGTGTTTGGTCGATGAGACCAAAGTTTACTGAATAATATAAGAGATGATAGTGACGATAGGGGTAGAGAGTTATAGATACAGATACACACAGGCATAGAGAGTTATAGATACAGATACACACTGGAATAGATGGTTATAGATACAGATACACACATGTGTAGAGTTATATATACAGATACACACTGGAATAGATGATTATAGATACTGATACACACAGGATTAGATGGTTATAGATACAGATACACACAGGCATAGAGAGTTATAGATACAGATACACACATGTGTAGATAGTTAAAGATACAGATACACACAGGCATAGAGAGTTATAGATACAGATACACACATGTGTAGATAGTTATAGATACAGATACACACATGTGTAGATAGTTATAGATACAGATACACACATGTGTAGATAGATTGATGAACAGATATAGATGTACAGAGATGAACTGAGATATATATATATATATATGGATACGCAGATATAGATCGATAAATATACACACACACACACACACACACACACAGATAGGCAGACATAGACACATAGATCGATTATACAGGTAGACACAGATATTGATTGCTATACCGAGATGGTGGAGATACAGACGGTTATAGACACACTGACCGACAGGTAGAGACGCACACAGACAGATCTAAATATATAGATACTAGAGATATGTATGCTGATATAGACACACTTGCAGGTACACTGATCTAGAATTTGATATTTGGAGACACAGATGTTGATAGATATTTTTTTTCTATGTACAAACACACACAGATATATAATTAGACACACATCTATAAATAGATATAAACATAAATCGATGTACGACACTGGATGGAGAGAGAGATCTTTTACTTTCTCTTTTCTTCGACAGGTTTTCATCTCAGTGCCACCGTCCTCTCGCCACAGGCCGGTCAGTCGAAGGGGGCCTATAACGTGGCGGTCATGTTCGACCGATGTCGCATCACGTCATGCAGCTGTACTTGTGGTGCCGGGGCCAAATGGTGTGCACACGTGGTGGCGCTCTGCCTCTTCAGGATTCACAACGTGAGTTATAGTTTGTATTTTACAGACTGTTAGATGCACCGGATTATATATATATATATATATATATCGCAATATCAATGAATGCAATATTAACATTATATATTAATATATTTTAATGCCTCGGATTAATTCAGTTATAACAGGTTATAACAGTTTCAGACTGAGACGCTTGTGGATTGAAAGCGAAAGCAGTTTTGTGATAAAAAGCAAAAAACAAGATAAAAGAGGAACCGGGAACAGAACACAAGTCCAAAGACCAGAACATCCACGCAGTAAACAGTAAACAAGCAGGTAGAATGAAAAACAAAATAAAAAATCGCTGGAAGACGGAACCAAAAAATCTAGAAGCTTCTGTAAATCACAACAACAACAACAACAACACAATCAAAGTGTTTAAATACAGTCAATTATAAACAACCATAAACGCTTAAATTAGAAACTCCGGATACGACGAGACGCCAGACGGAGAGACGTGATTGGTGCAGAGACCGAAACACACATTGATCGAACACGGATGAGGTGCATTGTGGGAGTTGTGGTTCCCACTGCTGGTAGAGTGAGTTCACTAGTGACAGACGGTGAGAAAGTGAGTCAGGAAACGACAGACGTGATCAAATACACACCAGAGACCTGAATACAAGAATCTGTAACAAATCCTCCAACAATCCAACAACCGGTGCAGCTTCAAAGCTTCAACAAAGTCGTACTGAAATATTTGAACTGATTTATCGTCGTGTAGCAGATCAAATCATCTACACACACATGATCTGTTTATCACATCAGATCATTCTGACATCAGTAAACACAAACATTTATATATGAGATGCAGCAGATTATAAGACTTCACGTCGATTTATTTAGAAAAGACTTTTAAGTGCGTCTAATAGTCCAAAGAATCTGCTAAATGTAAATCTTTTTGTGGTTTCGTTGAGAGTTCCACCCAGTTAGAGGTTCCGTCATGTGCCTCTCATGGGAAGCGATTGTCCTCAGCCTGGCCTAGATACCAGACATGTGCAGTGACTGTAGTGGTAACAAATCTGCTCCATCACATGCAGGCTTTAATAGGAGAAGAAGACCACCTGAAGTCCAGTCATTGGAATTCAGACCGCTGGACGACAGACGACGATCGGGTACGTCGAGTATCCAACTACACACCGGTGCACCGTCACCCAGACGAACGTGACCTGAGCAAAACGTCGTCCTGCACTGTGCACATCAGCTCACGGATGTTCATACAATCACTAGGGTTGCACTTCTTTATGGGGCCCGAAGCAAACAGTCGGAGTTCTAATAATTCAGTGTTGAACTAAATTCTGATTGAAGGAATCATCATCGTTTTCTTGTGTTCAGTAATGCGGAGCAGATGCAGTCCTGGATCACACGCATTAACACGGTGGCGGCCATGTTCTCTGCCCCTCCGTTCCCATCAGCCATCGGATCTCAGAGGAAATTTAGTCGGCCTCTGCTGCCGGGCTCCACTACCAAACTCTCTCAGGTATGCTCAGTGGTCCTGGGGTGCCCAAGTGGCTCCAGTGTGCGTGCGTGCGTGCGTGTGTGTGTGTGTGTGTGTGTATGTGTGTATATATATGTGTGTGTGTGTGTGTGTGTGTGTGTGTGTATATATATGTGTGTGTGTGTGTGTATGTGTGTATATATATGTGTGTGTGTGTGTGTGTGTGTAAATGTCTCAATGCACATATTGAGTTCAATGTTGAGGATTCATTCTTAAATGTAAAAAAAAAAACTCATTACAATCTGGCAACCCGAATCACTGCAGTATTTGTGCAGCAAATGTGAGATTAGTGTGTTTTCTTTTTATTCAGTGAAGGAATGTACAGGATTAAAACACTATACAATATGCGAGAAAAGACTCGATTGCAGTTACGGGAGTGAAAATAACGAGTTTCTTTTCACCTCGGAATGCGTTTTTAATGACTCCGTTTCTGCCTCTGTGTTTAGGAGGAGCAGATGAAATCTCATGAGATGCATTTCAGGTCCGTTTCAGCCGAGCTGCAGGAACTGCGCTCGCTTCCTCAGGACCGTAAACACAAAGGGAAGGACCAGGAGGAGGCCAAACAACGTGAAGAGTATCTGGAGTTTGAGGTAAGAACTGTAATTATTATCATTAAGTCCTTATTTTCATTGTAGTTTATATAACAGCAGCAATATAACACTTTTATACATCAGGGCATCCTTCGGATTAATAGTACTGTACCCCGACCACTAGGGGGATTACTCCAGGCGCTCCGGGTTTCCTCCCACAGTCCAAAAACACACAGGCAATAAGGTAGATCGAAGACACCAAATTGTCACTTCGTGCAATGAATGGACGGAGGTTCCCCCGTCATGGATACGACCCCTGGGGAAGGGGAGGGGGTGTTAAAACACTCTCAAAAAAAGAATCTCAATAAATAAGAAAAAATAAAAATAAAGCCTAACCACTAGACTCTTCACGTCTGTGCGTGACCGTGCCCCTGTGTTGCAGAAAACGCGCTACGGGACGTACGCTATGCTGCTAAGAACCAAGCTGCGCATGGGTGAGGTCGACCTGGCGGCGTTCGAGGTGCGACTGTTCGCCGACGGCGTTCTGCAGAGAACCGGGTCTTGCGCCACGCTGCCTCACGACGCCAGCCAAGCCAGTGCCAGCAGCAGCAGCACTGCCAGCAGGAGCAAGAAGAGCAACCGGTGCGATGGCCACAGACACAAACCGGCCGTCAAACAGTGAGTCCGGGGGCCCCGGGGAGTTGCACCCAGCTGCTTACTTTACGGTGGTCCTGAGTGGATCAACCTGAAGAGGAAAAATGGTTAGGGCAGAGTCCCCAACACCACCACCCCCCCCCATCCTTCTCGATCTGCCGTCTTGCACTCGGCTGCTCATGAATGGGGCATGAGCCGTACTGAGGGTGTGATCGCGGTGGAAGAAGCGACGACTACCGTCCGTCATCAACGCTTTCCAAAGCATCGATACGAGCGCGGCAAAAACGTACTGACGCTAGAGGAGTGTGAATACAGCCATTCTTATTATTTGATTATAACAATCTCTCTGGCTATGCTTAACACTTCTAACAACTTCACATATATGCTGTACAATCGGCACAGACGACGGTGTTGTTTCAGGTTGTGTGTGTGTGTGTGTGTGAGTGTGAAACACAACAAGCCAAGTACAAATTGTCACACAACAAAGAGCTTTTTCTTAATCCTATTTTGCTATTTTGCTAAGTATTTGTCAAATATTTATTTTACACTCATTTCGCCGGCACCGTTCCCCGAGGCAGAAATCAGAAGTTTAACGTCAGTGTTACTTTCTAATCCGTGTGCACACGGATGGATGTAAGACACACACTCTCTCTCTCTCTGCGTCGAACTTTTATTTCCTTCGCTGGATTTATATAGAGGAAGCACGAACGCGCACTGTAAACTTCTCTCGAGCTTTAGAGGAAATCGTCTCCCAGCATGCCTGCGCTGTCAGGACAATCAGCTTCATCACGAGCGCGCGTCACGACCGCTAGTGTTCGCTTTTTTCTACGTGTTTTGTATGTTCGTTTTATACCAAACTACAGCTGTGATGATCGAGTTGATAAGCGCGCTCTAGAGCTAGGTGACGTCCTAATAACGGAGAGGTTTTTCTTTTCTTTTTTCTTTTTCCCAGCCACTCTTTAAAACACTGCATGTGTACGGTTCATGAGGCAATCGAAAAAAAGTCTACAGTCAAAGCAAAAAAAAAAAGAAACATTAAAAAAAGCACAGAATGCATTTTACTCTTTTAGTAGGAAAGGATCTGTGGTTACCAGCTGTGGTACATGAGAATATTGTTATTAACACAGCGTTTCTATCTTTTGTGACATTTCTTTTCTCATCATTTGCATCTGTAGCTGTAAATTAAGCATCGTACCTGTATATATATTTATATTTACAGACAGTCCTGGACTTACGACGCAGATCCGTTCGTACGTGGTGTTGTAAAACGATTTTCAGTGTAAGTCGGAACACACACGTACATACTGTACTTAAATAACATCATAAATAACATACTGTAAGCACTTATCCTATCCTAACACCGGTCCTAACAAAGTCTGAATGTTTTTCTGGGTTTCCCCGCCTTATTGTATAGCTTAACCGTATCTATTTTCACTTCCATGGCGATGGCCTTCTTCTTCTTTGATGCATTGCCATCAGAAGAGTCTGCTGTACGCTTAGGAGCCATAAAGAAGGACAAAAAAGGTAACAAAAGTAACACACACGTGACACGTGACGAAGCAACAAGCAACAATGGCGTAGCAAATGTTTACAAGCCACTGGGGTGACGCACCACCGCATCGGTCCCGAGCCGCGTAATCGACCGCCGTGTATTTCTCCACCACGGGGTTCGAGTTACAGCGTTTTACGACGCGTAACCACTTAATTCGGAACAAGGCTTATGGGAGATGCGTTGTAACTACAAAACGTCGTAACCCGAGGACTGTGTTTGTATATATACAGTATGTCTATTGTCATGAAATGTGACATCACAAAAACCTGGCAGAGTCTGTTACAGATATTACATTATACAATTATTTATACGTATAATGAAGCTTTCTTGTAGATATTGAGTTTAGATAAAGAATCTGGTACGTGTGCGTGTGATGCATTTCATAAATAACGATGCCAGGATGCGGCTTTGTCTTTGTTTCTTCCATCAGACGGTTGCCGGTTTGTTTCGACAGGTCATTAGAACCTTTGAGCAAAGCACTGAGCCCCTGACTGATCCCCGGGCACTGTAGCTAGGGCTGCTCAGCGGTCCGGGGCACGTGGATTCAATGCTGCCTCATTTTATCACGATCGCTTGTTCTTGGTGGCCCCCTGGTGGCATGGAGTCCTCAGACACAGGCACTAATCCGATCCGTAACATGTTGTAAGACGACCTGGTCTAAGTATCTACAGTAGATGTAAGCACTAACCTGACTGTTGGCCTTACCTACATTAACAACATTAACATCTTGGCTCGTCTGTTTGATTTGTCAAACACGGTCCAGAATTTGCTCCTCACGTCCATCAATGAGCATCATGACGCCGTCACCAGTTTACCGCGGTGATACATTGTGCAAACACCCCACAAGGGCTGCAGTTTTGGAAATGGACACCCAGTCTACTCATTTTAATTAACTACATTTGTTTAAGTGTAAAATCCATCTTATAACAAGTAGATTGTTTATTTATTTATTTTTGTGTGTAGCCAATTTATTCCTTTAATTTCATTCTGACTTAATATGACTTAAATCCCAACACTAGCACTTGAAAGTGTGATATACCTCCCTAACTGCATTCTGGGTATTTCTGTATTGCCCACACGGCATGAAACGATCTGTTTATATATTGTGTAGATGATGCATTTGTGTTGTTGAGTATTTGTACCGTGTTACAGGCGCATTCGCATAATTCAGTCCCACCACAGCAGCGTTCTGTATATTTTTAATGACGCGACCTTTGATCTTCGTTCCTTCCGTTAAAGCTTTTAGTTGTATTTACTATTTACTGCGTTATGTTGCAGCTGTAGAAACGGCTTGATTGTTTGTATGTTTCGGAAAGGCATAGATATCGATTAATAAAGCTGATTAAAAAACCCGATGGCTGTTTGAAATCATGCACAAGGGCACAAATGTACATGTTTTTTTAAATATATGTATATATATATATATATATATATTTTCCTTTCATGACAGCAAACAAGGCAACATTCGTATGTGCAACATATCGAAAGCTTCAACACAAGTTCTTTCGAGGGGCGGGGGGCAAGAAGCTGAAAACAATCAAAATAAATACATAGTATTAGTAGGAGAGTCATTGGAAACCTTCGCGCACACTCGTATCTGTCAGGAGAACATCCCAAACTGATCAGAATACTGACAGGAAGCTGGCAGAACGCAGCTCGGCGTTTTTATCTGAGAATGAATCTCTGGAACAGCTCTAATATCACTAATCCAGCTTTCATCCACCGAGTGTGAATACAGACGGCGTCACGAGCATCCTTTCGGCCGCTCGTATTGTTTAGATTCTCTCAAAACCGTAACAGGTTCTCCAGTCCTCCGCTGCGTTAAGTTAATAAGGAAGTCGATCTTTCAGTGATCGGCCATAGCTGGATTCACCGCGTCCTCGTCCATCCCCTGACTGCCAAAGCCGCTGTCGACGGTTGCGTCTAGTAGGAACAGATGAGCTACAGTCAGTCATACGTTCATGCATTCACTCGTTATTCTTAGATTCTTATGATATTATTCAGGTTTAGAACGAAGCAGGTCTGGTTCTGTTATGTGCATGCCATGCATACGTGTTAGATACTTATACTATACACTTTAGGCCCCGAGGGGGAGGGTCTGCACACGTTACTGATACGTTGACAAACTCGTTACTCAGAGTTTCTCTGTGATGTGTTTTTTTTTTTTACAGAGCAGGTCACTAAATCTTTCTACAACACATATCGCTATGGAGACGATCTACGAGACAGTTCTGTAGTCACTGCTGATCTACTATATTATATTATTCTACGTTTATTTATAGTACACCTACATATACGACTTATTTACATGTTATGAGATGTTATGATGTCTATCAGCTGCACCAGGATTAATTCCTTGTACACCAGGTACTTGGGATCTGATTGTGATGGTTTAATATTTGGGTTTGTGAGCTTCGTACCTGGGTTCTGCTTGTCCTCTCGGAGCTGCTTGGATCGTAGAAGTTGGACGCCTTCATTCAGTCCAAGAGACTGCAGAGCATCGACCAGCCCGTCGACTGGACCCCCACTTATCTACCACAACACAAGCATGTAACACAATGACACACAACACAACACAGTTTTGTAGTTTAGCTTTCACGATCCCCTCATCATGCTACTTCATAACTACAGAACAATTTCACATCTCCAATCAACCTTGTGCATGTTTTTGGACTGTGGGAGGAGATCGGAGTTAACCAGAGTAAACCCACGCGTAAACATAGAAAGAACATGCAAACTCAGCTTAAAACTTAAAGCTAATAAATGTTTATTAATGGTGTGAATCCACAAAGCAACAGTGTGTTTGCATTGTTTATTAAAACTGAATCATGATCGGGTATCTGTATACTTTCCATCACACAGATTATAATCAATTATACGAGTATAATAAATGATATAAGATAATATATTAATATAAGAGTATATTAAATGATATTAGATTATACAACAATATAAAATATAATGAATAATATAAGATAATATAATAATATAAGAGTATAATAAATGATATAATATTATAAGAGCATAGTAAATAATATAATATAATAATATAAGAGTATAATAAATAATATAATAATATAAGAGTATAGTAAATAAGATAATATAATAAATTGTATGTGGTCTCTCGTACCTGGTAGTTTTCCAGCAGATTTTGCCATGGTGTGGGACTCTCTTGGTACAGGTGTGCCAGCGTGAGCATGCCCAGTTTCTCTGCCAGTTCTCTCCAGGGGACTTGGTTTTGACTGAGGAGCCCACAAAGCTTGTTGAACGTCTCAGTGTCCAGAGACTGACCGGTTCCTGCTTCTCACGGGTCAACGAACAATGTACGATTATATTAGTAATAAATAAGATTAATGTAATATTAATAATAGTTATAATGCACTGAGATAAATAAATGTAGGAATATTAATAGTTATAAATAAATATAGGATTAATAACAGTTATAATGTAGAATGAATAATATTTATGAATAAATTAAGAATGAATAACAGATGCATTGATATAAATAAATATATTTACCATCTTCCACGCTCTTTTTGATCTTTTTAGATGAATGGTGACTCCTCTTCGGACTCGAACTGCCATCCAACAGATCTTTGACCTGTTTAGCAGGTTAGCACGTGTTAACACTTCCTGTCCATTTCCACACACACTTCCTGTCTGTACATGCTGTTCGGCTTACCTTCTGGCAGTGGGCGAGGTCAAAGGGCGTGTGTCCAGCCGCCGGTCTCTTGCGTGGATTATCTCTGCATCCTTCACATATCGACGTGTCTTTATGGACTTTATGGATCGGCACTTCGGCGTCTTCTGTCATGTTGCTGAGATCTTCATCATCATCATCATCGGAGGAGGAGGAGGATAAAAACAGCGGCTCGTCATTCTCCAGCCTTTTATCAGCTCCTGAGAAGAGAGAGTTTATTATGAGGTCATGTCTGTGCAGACTGTGCATGTTCTCCTAGCGCCTGCATTGCTTCCCCCTGGCTACTCTGTCCAAAGACATGCGGTCCGGGTTTATTAGAGATGCTGAGATTGTCCCGCGTGTGTCTGCGTGCTTGTATCTGTACCCTACAAAAGGCTGGCGACCTTTTTAGGTGTTTAGTGTATTGGCTTAGTGTTGGTCCCACCGTGACTAGATAGGATTACATGGTGGTAAGACTAGATGATGGATGGATGGATGGGCGGAGTTAAATGTGTTTACCTGCTGCTATGAGCACTGAGCAGAGGGGTGGAGAACCGATACTGGCGGCCAGGTGAAGTGGACTGTTTCCTCCAAATGTGCAGGAGTTTACATCGGCCTTCAGCTGCCACAGAAAGCAGACAGATTAAACCCGGGGTGTCTGGGTCAATCCTAATCTGTACGGTGTCCATACACAAGAAATGCTTCAAATATGATAAGTCATTTACCTCAGTGATAATGGTACATGCCACTTTGAACAGGTTCTCCTTAACAGCCATGTGAAGAGCGGTGCAGCCACTCTTCTGTTCAGGCATGTTGATCTGAGCCCCGGCCCCCACCAGGACCCGGAGGCATCGCTCCCCTCCCTTCCTCACAGCCAGGTGCAGTGGGTACAGACCTGATCGTGAAGACATCGTGAAGTCAAATTCAAATCGAGGTTCATTCGAGGTTCAATTTAAGACGGGTCGTCTCACGCGGGTCGTCCTCACCTGAAAAGTCAGCGGCGTTGACCAGATGTGAGTGCCGCTCTCCCAGCACGCCGAGCACAGACCTCAGCATGGATTCGTCTCCTGCGTGAGCGGCGAGGTGAACTACGGAACGCCCGTCTCTGTCCAACAAGCTGGGGTCGGCACCCACTTTCAGCAGGGCCTCCAGTAACCTGGGCTGCCTGGTGATCACAGCTAAATGCAGCGGAGTCTGGACGGGATGAGACAGAACCGACATGAATTAGGATTGCTTAAAAAAATAATATACAGACTATATATTATATATATTAATATAGTATATATAACTATATTCAAAGAACCAAGTCTAGTAAACTAGACTTAAAAAGGTCTGCACAATTGAAAACATTAAAATACCAATCAGACGTGCAGTAAGTTGTTCTGGTATCTGATTTATTAGTGACTGATGGGCGCTGACGGAGGTGGTTACCTGTCTTAGGTGGTTGGGCTTGTTGATAAATTTACTCTGAGGCGTGTTTATGATGGTCTGAATGAGCAGACCAGCCACCGCCGGCTGCTGGTGGATGATGGCCAAGTGTAGAGGCCTAAAAACACACACACACACACACACACACAGATTCAATGAAATCTGATCCTGGAGTTGATCTGGCGTAGCTGTGAAATCGATCGTTGGGGAAACATTCCGAGTATGAATGTGTGTGTATGTGTGTGTGTGTGTGTATACATGAATGTTAGGGACGTAACGATACGCTATACCCACAATATGATACACGACACTGCGGTTCATAGTACAAGTGTTTTTAAAAACAACGTCAACTTGAAGACAAATGACTTTTAAATCTATTATAATCTATCTATTATAGAGTATTATATTAATTATAGTATTAATCTATTATAAAGTATTTGCAATTTTCTTTTTAATACTTAAACACTAGATTTATGTCGTGTGTAGACAATAAAAGGCCTTCCAGCCCCCTGCTGTTTCAATATGGCTGGTGTTGGTAACATATTCTGCATTATAACATTAAACGAATATGTATACAAGCAAAAGCTTACCAACTTACTTTAGTTTATATTTACATCATTATTACTTTACATTTGTACTAATCGCACCATCGTAATTCTGCTCAATACCGTCGTTCACTGTGCAAAGACATTAAAAGCATCTTCAGAATCAGAAATGCTTTATTGATCACCGAGGGAAATTGCAAATGTTACAGCTGCTCCGTAAATAAATATACATGAAATCTTATTTTTATCTGACGATTGTAATCTGCTGTGCAGCATTTTGATTATCTGTCGCTATTAAAGACGTCTTACGAATAACCCGAATGCAGTTTTAATAACGAAAACCAAACTCACGTGTCGCCGTTTTCATCCTGAACGCCGCACAGTTGTCTCTGTAAAGCCAGCAGGAAGCGAGCGTCTCCTGTGCAGCAGAACTCCAGCAGGGCTTTGGCGTTGTGCTTGGCGGCAGCGGTGGTGCGTCTCTGTAAAGCCGTGGCTGTAACACACACACACACACACAAACGTGTCACGGCTTACGCATGCAGGATGGATCTTAACTTCTGACTTCTGTGTAACATCAGTCTGTGGCTCACCGATCTGAAGCAGCTGCTGCTGCTGTGCCGTTAAACCGGTGGACGACTCGGGGTTGCCCGGGTGATCCTGCGCTACCGATCCCGACGATTGCAGCCCTCCTCTGAATGTGCCGCATCCAGCACCGTGGAACCGGGTTCCATCTTGCTGCTGGTTGTACTGAAAGTCTACAAAATAAGACCGAAAATATGATGCTTGATTTGTCTTATTTCTGCACCATCGTGTCATCAACACCCTGTTAAAATGATGTCACACATGCGCTTTCGTTTCTATAGCGACTAAACTATCATTTTAGTATAAATATAATAACTATAATAATATTCAAATATGTGTCTGTGTACGTATGTATGGGTATGTGTGCATGTGCACACACACACACACACACTGTATTCTCCATGCACAATGCTACTATTTGCACTTGGTAGATATCTAAATACACTTTATGACCCGTAATTATTATGAATAAAATGGACCTCCATCAGAGTATAACGTACTTCCTCCTCCTCCTCCAGGTCCTCCAGAGGCTCCGAAGCCCCCCGGTCCGTTCTGCGGCCCAGACCAATCATCCTTACTTAACCTCATCTTCTTCCTCTGAACTTCTTCTTTATCTGACAGGAATGGGGTGTAGGTGAACTGTTTGGGCTCGCTGCAGTCGCCACCCTTCTTCCTCTTCAGCTGCAGGTACACGTTGATGGATTGATGGACTTCTTTTGGGTACGGCGGCGTCTTAAATACGATGGCATACTGGAGGGAGGAGACAAAGCTATGGATTAAACTTAAGTACTTTCCAACGGGATCAGTTAAATAAATAAAACACCCAACACTACAACCTGGTCACATGTGGACATGATATAAACAAACCCAGATGCCAGAAAGTCCAAAATATTTAGTTTGCTTAATCATGATGATGAAATAAATAATCCAGAGTAACGTGCAGCTCGGAATCTTCGTGGTTTTTACGTTTCAATCTATTTACTGTCTATCTTGTTTATTCATCTCAACCTCATAGAGGAACAAACGATTCGTCTGTACAAGTTTTTAAAACCACAAACTCAATCGCAGAAATTCTGCATCTCACGTTTACCAGTACCATTAAATTGTCACTGTTGGGCCCCTGAGCGAGGCCCTTAACCCTCGATTGCTCAAAATTGTGTACAGTAAGTCACCTTTGAAGGCTGAACAAAGCTCACACACAGAAAGCCCCGGACTGCTCGGTACAAAGCCACTTGTACTTTCCTCTCATAGTCCAAAGAAATGAAGTCAGGTTAATTTGATATATTAAAATTGTTCAGTTTGTATGTGTTTGTGTGTGTGTGTTTGTTTGTCTCTGTACCCTGCAAGAGATTGGCGAGCTGTTCAGGTGTTTAGTGTATTCACCCTAGTGTTTATCCCACCGTGACCCTGAACAGGATTAAGTGCCTGGTAACACACTAGCTGGACGTGTGGATGTGTGGACGTGTGGATGTGTGGATGTGTGGACGTGTGGATGTGTGAATGTGTGGACGTGTGGACATGTAGATGTGTGGATGTGTGTATGTGTGGACGTGTGTATGTGTGGACGTGTGGATGTGTGTATGTGTGGACGTGTTCTGCATTCACCTGTTTGTGAACATCAGTGGGAGAAAAATCA
The DNA here is from genome assembly GCA_028565875.1 of Hoplisoma paleatum. Classification (NCBI taxonomy): domain Eukaryota; kingdom Metazoa; phylum Chordata; class Actinopteri; order Siluriformes; family Callichthyidae; genus Hoplisoma; species Hoplisoma paleatum. The sequence continues at coordinate 1,509 of JAOTRQ010053539.1, read as the reverse complement.
CCAAACGCTTCCCAGCTTCCATCTGCCTCAAAAAAACGGATCTCAATATCATCTGCAAACAGAAAATGTAGCAGCACGTCAGGACCAGAACCAGGACCAGAACCAGGACCAGAACCAGTACATAGTATTAGGTTGGTATTAGGTTGGATGTGACACGCTCACCTTTCTGAACTTTGTCACACAGAAGGAAGATCTCGTCTCCACCCAGCACCGAACCAGAAGTCTTATCGATCCGGGTAATCTTCAGATTAGACGCGTTAGGAGACTCTGGGAAATAATCATGTGATCGAGTGAATTGTGGGGGTCCAGTGAAGCTTAAATACCAGGATTATATCCGCAAAATGATGACAGTAAAAATCATAAGAGTTCCGGGAATTCATTTCATCACTAAGCACTTCAGATCTGGTCTGAGATGCATTTTATTAATTAATATATTAAAAGTAAACGTAACCGTCTTTTCTTTATCCTAAATATTATAACATCTACAGTACACGACATTAAAAAAGGAGACGTACTGCTGTCGTAGATGGGATTGGATACGACCGGTTTCAGCGCTCTGGTGAAGCCGCCGTTGCTGTCCTGAAGGTAAGCGGTGAACTTTAACCTCACAATGTTTAGGTCCATGCTCTTGCCCAGATCTTTTGCTTCACAAATGATGGCCTCCTCCTCTGATTCTGTACACACACACACACACATCGATAAACAGATCAGCAAACAAAAGAACGACGGTCTGGTGTAACAACAGACGCTATTTATACAACTGAATGCATCGAATAAAAGAATGTAAACAGTTTTGTTGGTAAACAAGATTGTTGGTAAACAATATCGAACTTCATTCAGTCGTTCTGAAATATTAAATGTTACATGTAAGTATTTAGAAACCCTGTCGACTTCATCTCCCTCAGGAACAGCCAGATTATTTAATATTTCAGACATACACATTAAATATACTGCTTAGTGGTTAGCACCCGGAAGTTGTGCATGTTCTCCGGGTGTGACGATTACCTCTCACAGTCCAAAAACAGGTCCAGGCAAAGCGAGACGAAGAAAGCGAACTATCCATGAGTGTGTTTGTGTGATGAACGAAAGTTTCCTGATGAGCGTCACCTAGACGATAAGAACTTCTAGGTTCTAGATCTCGGGAATGTTTAAAGGATTTAAAATGTTTTAATTCTTAAATGTTGTTGTTGTTGTTGTGAATTGCCGCTGTGTGTGGAAGATAGTTTACAAATAATCTTTCGTTGCTCTTAGATTAAGATTTAAATCTCATAAAAAACAGCATCTCACCAGTAAAATGATACCCTGAGCCCATCATCCTCATCTTCTCCTCTCTCAGTCTCTTTGCCAGCACGTCTACAACTGATCTCTTAGTGACATGGAGGATCCCCAAATTGCTGAATCTGCGAGAAAGATGGAACAGTCAATATTTACAATATATACCGTATTGGCCCGAGTATAAGCCGCACCCGAATCTAAGCCGCACCCTTAATTTTGAGAGGGATTCAGAAA
>JAOTRQ010053528.1:0-14787 GCA_028565875.1 Hoplisoma paleatum | reverse complement strand
AACGCCTTGCACCATCTAGCGACAATTGCCGTGAGCTTTGAGCCCAGTATCCACCACACCAGCCCAAAGAGAATAGAAACTAGATCAAGTTTTATTCTCTCAATTTTTATATTTTTTTTGGTGCGGCTTAGATTCGGGTGCGGCTTATACTTGGGCCAATACGGTACTTTACACCAGTCTGCAGAAACAAACTTAAATACATGAACGGAAACTATAAACAGGTGACAATCTAATGTAATGGGGGGGCTGGAAATGGGTGCACAGATTTCCATCTAAATAGATGGAGATCACAAGACTAGCACAGTATGTTAATACTGACTAACAAACAGTTTAAGTGTCTTTCTCATATTCCACTCAATAATGACCTTTTTCTTTACAGTCAAAATCCAAAGAGTCGTGGTAGCAGTATATCAACAAGGTAAGATGTGTAAGAATAACGGCTAACAAGATATTGTGAAAATGTCAAAACATGTTTTCCCATAAGAAATAATACAAATATAATGTGTTAGACCTTGAACCAACAGTTTGGATCATGGTTGTTTTTTATATAATTACAAGTAATAAATATAAAGGTTTTAAATATAAATCAAAATCTGATAATTTTTTATTATTAATCTTTCTTTTTCGGTTTGAGGCATTGGGGGTTTGAAACTTGAGGGGGAAAATGGAAGAATCTCACACTTACACAGGGAGAACATGTCAAACTACTGATCTACAACCTATAATCTAAATAGTTGTATTAATGATAACCTCCACGGTCACTGTTGAGTGTGGTGTTCCATGCTCTTCTGTACAGATACATTTTATTACAATGTTTCAGTGTCTTTGTTAAGTATAAACTTATTTTAGTATTTCTTGATTTGTGAAATGTATATAAAAGTATAACTTATTTTAAATGAATAAGTTCTTATTATATTCGAACTTTAAACATTTTAGACTATAAACATTATAAAGATTTTAGATTATAGTAGTGACCCTAATACTGACATAAGAAACTGAGAAGGCTTGAAACTAGTGGGGTTGGTGTGGCGAAATGTGAAGGATTCAGGGTTCCTGTCAGTCAAAAATCAGGTGACCAATGTAGAGTCATGGTGAAGACTTGAAGTCTTCTAATCCCCGCCCACATGTGAAAAAATGTATGTTTAAACAAATAAGCAGCGCAGAAGCAAAAGAGGGATTCTAATAGAAAAACACTAGCAACAAAAAGCAAAACTAACAATCTGATTGGTGTAAAACTTTTGGCACTCAATTCATTCCATTGAATAAAAAAAATCTGGAAAACGTTAAAAAGTTTGAAAAATCACCATGTATGGGCTGTATTTGAAAAGCTAGGAACCAATTAATGCCTCGCCACACCCCTGCGTATTTGGATTTAGAATACTCTTACACCACTGTGCTTTCACACACTAATCATTCCTCCACATTTAACCCAATCTTTCCAGGTTTTTTTTATTCTATGGAATTAATTTTGCCTTATAAGGCAACTCGCTCGCATGTCCACGAACCTCTCTAATGAGATGTCACCGATAACACTAAATACACCCATAGACCTTAATAAAAATAAACACGAAGACCATCAACCATTTGTAACCATGCCATCCAATCCAAATTCTTATAAATTATGTATTCCAAACAAGACATGCTATATGCTACATTTGAAAAGTATTAGCACAGCCCAAACAAATAGAAAAGGTGCATGCTGCTTCTTTTGTCATGCTTTACTAATCAATGTTCGGGTTGCTGGACAATTTTGTAGCATTTTGTCATTTTGTTAAATCCGAATGCTGTTCGAATGTTATTTTTGTATTGCCCTATGATTGGTTAACTGCTAATTATACATAAAAGACACTGCGTGCGTGAACTTCAATTTTGTACTTTAATTAACAAAAGGTTTGTAAAGCTTTTTTATCAGCCTTAATGGGACCACTCACTCTAAACTGTCTACGTGTGTGTGTGTGTGTGTGACAGTACGACTTCACCCAGCCCCACCTCGCCACGCTCTCCTTCCTGGCCGATGTTCTCGGCTCCTTCAAGTCCTCAGACGGCCTCCTCCAGCGATACTTCTCCGCTCAGGTGTGTGTCTGCCAACTTTGCGGAGTGATTCACTTACTGTGCCAGTTATCGTGCCATTGTGATACCAGGTGCATGATGGAAATACAAGCTAGACTGAGAATTGTCTATTTATATTTATCTGTAAGCTTAGAGCTTATTTACATTCTGGACATTGATAGAAGATTTAAGTATACTGAAGCATCTGAGGGAAACTTATAAACTATCCAACAACCTGAATGTTTTATAGACCAATACCAATGAATGCCTCGTCACATCTCTATTTATTTGAATTTCGAATACTCTTACGCCACTGTGCATTTACACCCTAAGTAATTTGCCACATTTAACCCAATCTGTGCACTGAAACACATTTATGCACACTATTGAACACACACTAGGGAGCAGCGGTAAGCACACATGCCTGGCACATTGTTCAGCCCTAGCCACGGTGCCCAGGTCATCAAGCAATACATTTAAAGTTTAGCATTGTGCATTTGTTTTTCATTCAGTTGTTACTGCAACCTTGATCAAATTAGAATAATAAAGTCAAATTTTTATAGAGCGTCTTTAACCAAGCTCAAGGTTGCTTATACATGAAGGAATAATACTTAAAAAGAGAACAAACAATAAGCAGACAAGATTAAGGTCAAGAAGACTGATAATACTGCTGGAAAAGAGGAGTTTTGAGAGAGAATTTGAACTCATAAGTGGAGGGCATTAAGCGGCGAGAAGAGGGGAGAGAGTTCCATAGAGCTGGGGCAGCAACACTAAAGGACCTGTCACCCATGGTGGACAACCTAAATCTCTGTATTAAAAGAAGATTGGCAACTTAAGACCACAAATCTATGTAAAGGGTGCATAGTGTGTAAGGAGCCATGTAGTGCATAAACAGTGAGGACCCTGTGAGGTAGGCAGTGGAGTTTCGTTAGGGCAGGAGTGATGTAGTCAAATCTCAGAGTGAATGTAAAAACTCTAGCAGCCACATTTTGTACTGCTTGAAGAAGCCAGAGGGTTTAAGCTCCCCTAACTCCCCAACCTGTTGTACTCATGCAGCCCCTGACCATGGCATTCCCACCACCATGCTTGACTGTAGTCATTTTGTGCTGTTATCCCACAACTGACTCAATTTCTTTACTTTGTTCTCAGCCTGCCTCTTCGGAAAGCCCGGGCACTGTACGCTTGTAAAGCTGAGCATGACTCAGAGCTCTCCTTTGCCGCAGGGACTATATTTGAAAACGGTAAGTTCCTTATAAGCAATAGCTAAAAGACCACCTGTTATTTTTAACGGCAGGCTGCTGGGGCTGATTTGATTTACTAGGTGCCTCTTACTCCTAAGAGGAAAAAATAAAAAATAAAAGCTTCCTTGTTGCTATCGGTCACTACAGCTACTATATCCTCTATCGCTCTAATTGTCAGTTGAACTTTAGGATTACTTTTTGTGCCTTCTTGGTCACGTTTGCACATTTTGTGTCATTATAAAATGATTGGTGAAACATGTCAATGTCGTTTTGGTGTAAAGCACATTAAAGTCCTACCATGTGCTTGCTTTGTATGGCCATTGCTCAGCACCATCTAGCAGCTATACTTTTCAGTGCATGTAGTGATATGGAGGCATCTGTACAGTGTGCCTCGGCTCCGAAGCTTGGCTCCGAAAGCAGCCGAAAACAAGTCCAGTAAAGCTCAGAGCTATCACATGTAATAACTTAGCAATTGTAATCATGTTACCAAAAAATGTGAGCCATTTGTCACAGTGTTTACATCATACATAATTCTCTGCTCTCTACAAAATAAAACGATTTCCAGAGGTTCCACAGAGGGGGCATTTTTGACTTGGTACGTTTGTTCCAGCTGTTTGTGTGTTAGCCAGAGCTGTAGAATTCACTCATTTTTGAGTAGAAATTATAATCTATTATATTCTCATATTAATTAAAATAAAAGGATGGTGAATCAGATAAAAAACTTAATAGTTGGTTCATGAATAAAAGGTTTTACCAATTAATTAAGAAGTCGGTCAATTTTATAATCTTTTTTTATTATTATTATTAAAAAACTATCAAGCAGTAACAGCTTACTCTACTTTTATTAATCTCTGCCAAAGCTTTGCCATTCAGACAATTATCACCGTCAGTTTTATTTCTTTAGTTTACAATTTAGACCTGTCAAATGTAAGGCCAAAGAATAAAGTGAAATAGATTAAATGTTTGTCCTATTCAGAATAATTTTACTAAGTAATAAGGATTAAAAGTTAGTGTGGGCGTTCTGTAGTTATTTAGTGTAGCAGTGGGCTAGACATGAAGGGGGGGCACATATTTAATAATTGCCAAATACGAGGAAAGACATACAAACGTAGCACGTACTAATCTTAATGCTACCGTTAACACACGGAAAATGCTGGGGTAAACACTGTACATTCAATTTGCTGTCCCTTATCAGTTAGACCTCCAAGTGGTTCCAGGACCTTCTCGATGTTGGGTTACTGAGCTACCTACTTGCTACCGTGCCACCCCACATCATGCATTTGCCTTCACTGCCCTACTTCATTGTGACATTCTTTCAATAAGGCGTGAGAAACATTCCTCCGAGATTTTGGACAATGTTGACATGATAGCATCACGTAGCTGCTGCAGATTTGTCAGCTGCACATCTATAATGCAAATCTCCCATTCCACCACGTCACAAAGGTGCTCTGTTGGATCAAGATCTGGAGTACAGTGAACTCATTATCAAGTTCAAGAAACCAGTTTAAGATATAAGCTTAGTGACATTGTGTGTTATCCTGCTGGAAGAAGAAGATACACTGTGGTCATAAAGGCATGAACATGACTAGCTGACTAGCAACAATAGGCAGGGGTGTTTTAAAGATGCTCAATTGGCACTGAAGGCCCAAACAAAAGATCCAAGAAAAAAAATTCCACACACACCATTACACCACAAGCAGCAGTCATACTGTTTATGTCAAATCCTGACTGTCGAATCAGAATGTCACAGCTAAAAACGAGTTTCAACCGACCAGGCTACATTAAAAAAAAATCTTCCAATTTATTTCTTAGCTGATGGCCTTTCTGATAATGACTTTTTTCATCCCCCTCTAGTTCATCCATCACGGGAACCGGGCTGGTTAGAGGGAACGCTGGACGGACGGCAAGGCTTAATCCCACAGAACTACGTAGAGTTTCTTCAAGCACAGACTGGAACATGATAAATTACTGCTTTGTGTGATGACCTGATTACGCTAGTAATATCCAAAAATACAGATCCCAAATTGTAGGCTTTGTAGTGCGTGTGTGTCCAGATGTTTAATGATAAGAATGCTTGGTTATTTTCAGATACAATGTTTTGGGGTGGGGTTTTTTCAGTCTATAAGCACTGCCACTAGAAAAAAAGTTCTGTTAAAAACGTGAAAAAAGGTTGATAACTATTTGCAACCATCAAAGTGTAGGAGGGATTTTCAAGATGCTGTTGATCAGAATTGCAAGGTTCCACATGAAATTTAAAATGTAAGTACTCTTGTTATTGTAGATTCAGGCTACAGGGCAAAAACTTACTGAAATTAAAGTTTTATGCAATCTGGTTTTTTTTTTAAACGTTCCGGAGTCTGTTCAATTTTCTTGCCATATGTTCAGTACTACTGAGAGTGAAAGTTTTTCATTGTGGAAAAAAAGATTTAATTTTATTCCTTCAACTTGCACTCTTGCATTGAGGATGCAGGGTTTTTAATGCTCAGTCATTTGATGCTCGTTTCTTAGCATCTATGGAAAGAGTGACATGCGTATGAATGTGAATCAAGCTATGCGAAGTGTGAACCACTTATTTATGATTCATTCTCTCCATTTAAATGTGTTATTCTGGAGTATATGATTAACAGTGTAAATATCTGTCCGCTGATCATACCGTCCATGTAAATAATTCCACGTCCACATCCAAGCTTACTAATAGCTTAATTTCAGTGTCGCTGCTGACCCGTTTTAAGAACTCTCTTTTTTTACAATTGTGTAATTTAATTCTGGGAGCCATAATGTTCTTTATTTTTTAATAAAATGATAAATGTAGATGATTAAATGTGTTGTGAATAAACACCAGTAATGAGACTGTTTGTGATTAAGGGTAAATTACTATCACGTGTAAGATAAACTTAAAATATCAGGGCAAACTTGTAGTGTGAGCTAAGCTCAAATGAAATGAAAAATGAATGTCATTTAATAATATAATACAATTAACAAAAGCAATTTGTTGTGTATTTTATTTTGGACTCGAAGGAGTAAGTGGCACTAGTAAAGTAAAAAAGTAAAGAAAGCTAAAGAGCTATAAACTAAAGCTAAAAAGCTATAAACAGAATGGACTCGGGTCTATTAGTATTACAATAATATAAATAATCAGTATTTACATGAACACTTACTCACTCGTTCTTCCTTTAACGCCATACTGAGCTTCTGGTACCTTCCTTACGATAATTCATCCTGTAAGAAACGTTTAGGTCTCGCCACAATAATCTCAGAACAAACTTACTACAAAAACAAACGCGCCATTGCATCGCCTTCTTCTTCAAAATCTCCCGCTTTAAAATAAAGCCCGCCTCTCTTCACTATTGCGGGATTCTCATTGGATGGTACGGCCCTCCAATCCCGCCTCCGCGATGCTGTTCGACAAATAGTAATACGCATGCGTAATACCGTAACTTAGATTTAATACACTATTGGACAGAAATTATGAGCGAACCTATTTTCAATTAGTCAATTAATCGTCTTATTTCTTATTACCGTCACTTTAAATATAAAGTTGTTTGCACATTAGCCAATTGCCGGTGTTTACATGAACGTTTTGGAGGTTAAACAATTGTGTAATATGAGTGTTTAGTCCTGATTATGGTGCTGTCTTATACACTCAACTATGTCCACTCAGTTATGTTAAGCTTTCTGTCTATAAATGGATTCTGATAGATTATTTTATTTACATAATGTTCATCGTTCAGCATGAACTGTACCTAAATACTCACACTTTGTCTAACGAGTATTTGAATCTAAAAGAAAAAATGAAATCACATGTTGATGCAAAATCAGAGCAGCACTTTATACAAAGTCTTTCAAAAATAGCAAATTAAAACAAAGAGAAATATTAGCACTTGGATAAATGTGTGTTTCACAGGAGTATAAACAGTTCTGCATTTGTCCTAAACAGGGCGAAAAGATTCTACACAATAACCCATCATTGTGTACAACATTTAATCAAATATGTGTAAAGATGGAGATTGACTACTGTTATGTCATACAAAACTATTTTAACAGACATCTTTTTTTTCAACTTTGGATTACATTGACAGAACTCAAATACAAACAAAACATACCTTAATGTAAGCCACACACCAGTGAAGTATTAATCTGCCCTTAATCGTAAAGATAATCTTTGCATGACGGTGTACAAAATAGAATTTCTTAAACCAATATCAGCATAGTGCAAATGTTCAGGCTCTGGTACTTTACACAATAGTTTTACCTTTTTTCGTTTTATTTGTCCTTTTCATTTTCACAGCAATATAAGACCAAAGCCTAGACCTTTCAAAAGGAAATAAAAGCAAGTAAAACAAGACACTCTAGACTTACACAACAAGTGCTACTGTTAAATGTAACTGCTTCAAACACATCAGATATTTCTTATTTCTTTATTAATAATCTACGGTTTAATAATCTACTGCTTTGGTCACTCTGTTGCACTATACAAAATATACTCGTCTCTGCCTCGCTTCACGTACAATCATTACTCGACGTCTTTAAAACACAGTGATCGCTCGTATAACTTTCCTATTTCAAGATTTTAAAAAGTACTTACAGGTTAAACATAACACTGATTTGAGTACATTCGTACATTCCTATACAAAATTCAAACAAACTCTTATAAGTTTTCTCAGCTCGTCCAGGTGTCTTAAAATGTGTGACGGTTTACAAAAAGAACATTTTAAAAAGCTGCTTTCAGGGGAAAAAAACACATCCTGAATTTAAAACTTGCTGGGCTTTTTGTCTCCTTTTATAGCCAGAGCTGCAAGGAATTATGTGAAAAGAGAGAAGAAAAAGTTAATTGTGCAATTTGTCCTTGTGAAACTCGTGTGTGTGTGTGTGTGCACGCGAGCACAGTGCAAAAGCTATTTCCTTGCCTTAAGAATGGGTTTAAACTCTGGAGGGACGGACATGGTCGCGGCTCATGGCGATCTCGCCTGAAGGGTCGAAATGTGAGCTCCCATTCAGCAAACTGACACTGTCGATTCCAACATTGACAAGGATGTAAAAACAAACTAGAGCTACAGTTTTAAAAAATGAATCATATGTACGTCGTTTTGTCTCATGGATGTCCTGTTATGTCCTCGTCCTCTTGAAAAAAGACAATGGAGTGAGCACACTCAATTTCTCAACATTTCTACTGGGAATGAATACATGACTAAACTGTAATTAATGAACTCCAATAGCTGACAATCTAAAGCTTTAACAATAATAAAAATAAAAACATCTAAAATCTCTCTAACTCTTGCAGACAGGCACAACAACACACAGGCCTGAGCTGAAAGAAGCAAAACGCATCTTTTGTCCCTGCTTTTCTAAATGCACCGCGAGAACACAGAGCAACCGCATGGGTCAGACGGAAACGGTCTCAGATAAATGGCACATTAAAATCCCAGTAAACTAAAACATAAAAATATGAAAAGTGACACACACACATAGAGAACAGTCACCCTTACACACAAGATAAAACATTAATGTGGCTGCAGTCCTGGGAGGTGAAACGTGATAGGATGGCTGGTTGGACGCCACCCTGTACCAATTGTGTGCTAAACCCCTGTGTAACTGTCCTACAGCAACTCCAGATGTTTTGAAAATATTTGAACACACTGTGATCAAGATCATGTGTAAATGGTGAAGGTGGGAGGAGAAAGTCTCAGTTTTAGCTCCAGTAAATCTGCTTTAGTTTTGCTTAACCGTTCATTTCCGTTTCCTTAACAAGTAGAACAACAACTGGCTAATTTACAGGAATTGTGAAGAAGAGCTATATGTTTCATAAACAAAAACAGCTCACGATTGGCTAGTGAGGGGGGACGTGATTGAATATATATGACATATGTTTTTAAAGTTTATGCAACCTACCTGTTGTTCCACTTTAATACCATTAATGGTTTTATTTCTGTCTAAAAAGGTGGAAATCAGATGAAGCTAAATTCCAAATGCTCACTGCTCAGGCATAACATTATGACCTCCATCACTGATTTGGTCCTTCTTATGCGAGCAAGAAACCAAACCCCTAACTGCTCTTCGGATGCAGTGGCAAGGGCTGAACAATGTGCCAGGCACGTGTGCTCACTGCTGCCCCCCAGTGTGTGTTTACTAGTGTGAACCCTTAAATGCCGCGAAAGAATTTCTAAATGTGTAAAAGCACAATGGTAAAAAGAGTCTAAATTTTAACGGTGCATTAATGAGCCTTTGCCACCCGTGATCCGGTCACTAGTTTTGATAGTCACTGATCACTGCAGACTGGAAACAACAGAGAAGTTTTGGAATCCTACTTGTCCAGCCATCACGATTTGGCCCTTGGTCAAACTTACTCAAATTATGTGTGCCAAATGTTTATGCTTATTTATAGATAAAATGTTCGCTTGGTGCATAATAAAATCCACCCACTAACAGGTGAAGAAATATTGACTGCTATACACCTGTCAGTGGTCATAATGTTATGTCTGGATAGTGTATGCTTTCTGAGACATAACTAATCCCTATTACTCCCGTTCTCACCGTTTCCACCCGAACTTCCTGAAGATCCCTGGTATAATATTAACAGATGAAGGAACTAAGCGCCTGGTGTTAGGGGTGCAGTGCAGGCTTTCAAAGTGCTTAATAAAATGCTAGTGCAAGCTTTCTAATGTTTACTTCCGAGGATCACTACGAGGCCAAAAACACTAGTGCGTATATTTCTGGAAAAGAATAAAACACCATGACATTTATAAGACATAAACACAAAGAGCATGGATGTCACTTCTGTTGGACAAACAAGAGCAAAAAGAAATGTACTTTTTTTTTAAAGGCACAAATTCCCTTTTCTGATGTAACGTGTAAACAATGCAGCAGTGTACATGCAAAGAAACTTTCTTAACGACATCTTCCTAATGTACATCTCAAAAAGTCTCCTGCTCCCATCAAAACATCTAATATATGATCAGTTGGATTTAAAATAAAGGGTTTAAAATGGGTCTCATGTACTCGATTGTGCCTGAACATTCTTCTCTTTCTTTAGTCCTCGGTTTCTTCCTCATTGTGTTTCCTCCTGATAGATTTCACGGCTTTTAGGCTACCAGTGGCGTTAAGGCATTGTCATAAGAACGACTTATTTCTCATGAAAGAGAAGCGGCTTGACACTCCCGTCTTTGATTTTCGGGAGCTGGTTGCTAATGATTTCAGCCAGCATTTCAGGAAATTCCACGCTTAGGGTCTTGTTTACAAACGTGTAGAAGCAGAAGTTTAGAAGTCCTTCCACCATCTGAAAACACAAGCATCTTTTAAAAAACATTTGATTTGAGGTAATTTTTACAAATTTAAATACAACAGGCACATTTTAATATGACATCTGAGCATATAGGATATACAGTATCAAGTCACATTATTATAACCACTTCTACTTCCATCTGTTGTGGTGGGATTGTAGTCTGGGAAATAATTTTGTGGCATATACAGCATGTGGATAAGACTCAACCAATTTGGGTACGACTATCTTCTCTGAACCAGATGGGATCTTCCAGCAAGATGATGTGACATGTTAAGAAAAGTCATAACCTGATTCCCCAGACTTGAACTCAATTAGGAAATGTCATGTTGAACACCTCATTTGTTTTATAAAGGCATCATGAGGTTCTATGTACAGTAAGGTTTCACAAAATTGCCCCTCCTTTCTGCTAAAGAGCAGGGGTCTGTCAGCCAGCTCTTGTTATGTAAATAAATGGCACCCGATACTTTTCTCCTACAGGTGCTTTTTTGTCAATGAGCTGATGGCCTTCATAGGGCATAAGACCTGGTCTAGATTCCTAGGATAACTAATGCTGTATGATATACGTCTCATGCCAAGTCTCATGCGGACAAATAAAAACAACCTCTTATGTGTTTAATGTAAAAACATCAAACCCAGTACAATGTTGTAGTAGTAGTATAATTACAACAACAATGATAATGTTTGGGGTCTAGCATGTCTAGTTATCAGAGAGTTTTGACTGTGAGTGAGTCAATGTGAAGTCCGTGTGGAGACCCTGGAACAGTCCATTAACAGCAGGTAATGTAACCTCAGCTAATGATTGCTATTAGTATGTAAAAGGGCACAGTGTAATGATTAAATGTCAGTGTGAGTTGATTTTTTTTGTCGACTTTCACAAAGTCTCTACACCGTCATGATCTAACATCAAGCCTGGCATCAGGGTTGAAACAATACAGGATGTGTGAAATGTCTAAATGTAATCATACATCTTGAAAGATGATCATTGTTTAGCTCCAAAAACAGATCCAGTAGTAGTAACTTAACATGGCTTGACCAGCAACAATCCAAGCAAAAGTCCAGTTTCTACAGCTGAACCCCAAATCATTTATGTTTTATCTGCATAACTTTATTTAAGTTAATTAAGAACCCATTACAAAAAAAAATTATAATGTGATTCTAAACGGGTGATTCGATTGTGATCCTGGATTTGTACAAAAGCAGCATTCAGGAAAGGATGTGAGTGTCAACCACATCCTCAAGGGACTGGAGTGGCTGCTGGATTTGATTCCAACCTGATTTAACTGGTTTAATTATCTGGTCTCAGTTAGGCAGCTGATCATGTGACCTCGTGTGTGGGTTGGAACAAAGACCAGCAACCACATCGACCCTTTATGGATCCGGTTTGACACCCGTAGGTTAGAGGATCTCCATCAAGAAATATGTGAGAAATTTTCTATTAAATGATCCAATGCCTAAGAACAAATGTTAGTGCTTGAAGGCCTGGGCCACTCAAAACTTTACTGTCTAGAAGCGACATCAACTTCACTGGGCTCTAAGGTATCTAGGATGGACCATCTGCATTTTGTGTTCTGATGAATCAAGAATACAGTCACGTTTTTTTAATGGAGCTTTGGACGAAAGACAAAAAAGCCTATCCGGACTGTTATAAGCAACCAGTCCAAAGGCCAGGGTCTTTCACAATATGGGGCTGTGCCGGTCCCCTTGGCAAAGACATTTACACTTCTGTGATGCAGCATTAATGCAGAAAAATACATTAAGCCTTCAGAATTTCAGCTTTGCTCAGGGACAATAGAAAACCACCTGCTGCACACCCTACAAAGGAATGGCTGAGGAAGAAGAGGAAACGGGTTTGGTCTGGGTATGACCTGCTTGCAGTCTTGACCTTGCGTTATTCTCAGTGCCAGAACAAAACACTGGATGTTCATTAATACATTTAATATAGTTGAGCAGATAAAACATGAAATATTACAGGCTCATTATCTCTACAGTCAAATAAACATAAATGGGATACAAGGTACAAATATGATTATAATTATTAATTTTTTTAATTAATCTGACTTTTCAGGCCTGGATCTCAGTAGTGAAAGTAAAACATCAAATTTAGCCAGAATAGGGTCACTTATATTAGTGTGAATCTGGTCCATGCCACTGGTGTCTTGTTAAGACTTAGGACCAGATTCTTCTGTTTGAATTATCCACCTGAATTTGGTGCTGTATTCATATTCTGAACGTACCTCTTGCATGGAGTCCAGAAGCTTGGTGAGCTGGTAGAACCTTTGCCAGTTCTGGCTGGAGTTCTCGTCCCGCTTGACGATGGCTTTGCCCAGTTCTTTAATGTAGGACATGCGGATCTCATCAAACACAGCCTGACTCTTTAGTCCATCCTTTGGTACTGTAGCAATTAAATCACAGATACACACAGAGACGATGATCACAATACACACTCTACCACATTATTTATTTAGAGGTGACAGAATGGTTGAACGTTGTATTTATTCTTGTTACGTTCTGTTTCGTGGCATTAGAATTTGTGCCAATAGAATTAAACAAATAAGAAGTTGTAGAAATAAGAAATGTCGAATAGAATAGAGTTGCGATTACAAAACAACTCATCAGCAAAAACGTATTTAGCATTTACTTTCCTAAACATTGTGAACGCATTATTGCAAAGTAAAAGCACCCAATGCCACCTCATCGCATTTGTTTGAATAAACTGGTTAATAAAACGTCTTGACAGAATAATCTCTACTGAAACAGCTGCCTGTATAAGCAGTAAGACAGCAAGGCACTTGGTTTTCGAACCTACCCAGTAAACCCATAGAATTTAAATATAATACTGATACTTAATACGTTTTTTTCTTCTCTACTGTAAAATCAGGATCATGCCTGAATTGTCTTAGGTAAAGGGAAGTGAACAGTATGTGTTTTGTGCATATTCACCAAGACAGAAACTAAAACCTGCTATATAAAAAAACAACTACAGTCAGAAAGTTCTAACATTCTTAAATCATGATGTGATCTTTCACAGAAGAATCTAATATAGAACAAATGCAGAGAAATAACATGAGCCATTTGTACATAATAGGGAGTAAAATGTAAGCCCCTTTATAAACAAATGCTTTATAAAAACTGTTTTTATTTTTAGTTGTGAAATGCTGCGTCTCAAATCAAATTAAATCGAATCGAATCCAGATTTATTTGTCATGCGTGGATGGTACAACCGGCAGTGGAATGCCTTTATGACTGGTCAGCCAGGACAAAATTTATACCTTAAAATAAAGATTAAATATGTCAAAGTACAAACTGCAAAATAAAAGTATATCCACAAAAAACAATACATACATTATAGTGACCAAGTAGTGATAGTCACATAGCCAGTAGCTACGTTATACACGGGTTTGTTTGACATGTTTTTGTACTCGGCTAAGTTTAAGAAGATGTGGAACATTTCAAGATGAAAGAAGTTAACACAAAACGTAGATTTAATGACAATGATGAAGTAATCTTACTGACATGTTTACAAACAATCTGCGGTTTAATACAAGCTGGGATCAGTTATGGAGAAGCAAACAAGGAAATAACTTGGATATTTTTCAATGTGTAAATTTCAACATTTTCCAGTGCTTCTATAAAATAGGTCAATTTTATTTAAATAAAGACAATATAATGTATAATCAAAAGATAGAAGCAGTAATTAACGTTGGTTATCATCAGTTATTCATAATTTACTGGATTCGTTGGTGCTAAAGAAACAGCAACAACTTACCAGGACTGTAAATGATACAGCTACCTGAGATACCTTGTTTAATTGTCTACTGCCGACCTGTCACAGCACCTTCCCAATGTCGTATTGTTTTAATGCCTGCATGCACCACTGCTTTTACATCATCACATGACATTTTCCTCCCCTTAAAGCTATGAGTGGTCCAAAAAAGTGATCAGCCAAAATATAAAAAATGCAGAAACATTTAGAAGATCCCGCGATCATAAACGGAAAAAACAAGACGATGACATTGTGGATTATTTGGCAGCAGAGGTGTGAGTGCAGGATTGCATGATGCCCACAGAGTCACAAAGAGAACCGGGGGTTTAAATGCACAATTTTCTTACTGATAGACTGATAGGGACAGTGTAGCCTAGTTAGGGACAGTGTAGCCTAGTGGGTAGAGCGTTGGGCTGTGAACCCAAAGGTTGGGGGTTCAAATCCAGGCTCTGCAA
>JAOTRQ010053520.1:0-14788 GCA_028565875.1 Hoplisoma paleatum | reverse complement strand
AGTAGCAAAATAATTGTGATTAATTTGCGATTAATTGCGATTAATTAATTACAGACCCTGTAATTAACTCGATTAAATTTTTAGTCCCACCACTAGTTATTATCTATGTATTAATACATGTAGTCTAGACGTCATGGACGAGATCAATTATTATGAAAACACTGTTATAGTACATTTCTTTATTTATGATCATACATGTTTTACTAATGGCTTTATACTATTTGTGGATACACCTACATTAGCAGAAATGTAATCAAATAAAGTAGACAGAGGTCGGTAAACTTTATAAGAACTTAAGCAAAATCACACAGCCTACACATTTAAGACATGCATATGCTTGTGATCCTATACTGGAATGTGGTCATCATTCTCTATAGATTAATTGCATTTAACTGTAAAACGCTGTTTTGATTTGCGTCAACGACTTCACTTGGTGTGCCGGTTTACACTATTATTATTATTATTATTATTATTATTATTATTATTATTATTATTATAGTGCGTAGTGATATAATTAAACGTAGACTTTTCCTGAAACTTTTCCTGTGTGCTTCAGATCCTGGAGTCGATCATGTGCATGCAGTCGTCTTTCTTTAGAGCTCGTTGCGCATGTTTAAGAAATATGAACACTTTTAATTTCTTAAAGCAGATTTGTACACACCATCTGACAACTGAACAGCACCGTCCGAACTTTAGTTTAGATTTACTGTCAATAAATTAGACCTGAACTAGGAAGGTCAAACCATCTGTGATGCGATTTCTGTTCTCTAATAAAATATAACCTCAAATGTCCTTCTATTTGTTAAACCATTTGACACTTCACATGTCACATTCTTGCCACCTGCAATTTACATCATATAACTTTTTCTGTTCAGTAAATTAAGGCCCTTATTACTGAATAGCTGGTGATCCGAGTCTCTCAGCTCTGGATGTCCTTTGAGCTGTGAAAAACAAAAACACAGCACCAAATCATATTCTGAGATTAAAAGTAGGGACAGTGAAGCCTAGTGGGTAGAGCGTTGGGCTATGAACCCAAATGTAAGGGGGTTCAAATCCAGGCTCTGCTTCACAGCTACTGTTGGGTCCTTGAGTAAGACCCTTAACCCTGTCTGATCCAGGGTTGCTGTACGTTGGCTGACCCTGTGCTCTGACCCCAATTTCCAGACAAGTTAAAATATAAGAAGAGGAAGATTTCATTGTACTGTGCTTCTGTATATGTGTAATGACATTTTTGAATTGAATTTAACATTTTAATATATTTGTGATTGTCTAGCTTACAGATCTTACATTGGCTACTTACCAGTAACAAAAGTTAAAAGTTATGAGCATTCTTCCTGGAGGCTACAATTACCTTTTGTTTACATTTTCAGCACTCTGCAGAACACCATTTTAAGTGACATTTGGTTAAGAACCATGTTCAGGACCTCAACAGTGGCAACTTGGTAGTACTCGGGTTTGAAACTGCAACCTTTTGATTACTAGCCCAGAACCTTAAACCTTAAAAACCAAGTTTTCACTGCTATTTATTTCTGATATAGAACCTGAAGCAGTATCGACCTTCTTTCTTCTGGCAAGCCAGATATTATCTGTGTGGCTGCTTATGAATAATCCCATGACCTTACTATACTCAAATTAGTCAGTGATTATTTATGAAGGCTGGCCGGCTAATAGTCGAGCTGAGTAACACAAAAGTGTCAGCACTGATGGGCTAGCTTGTTTTATCACTATATCACCCTCAGCACCCTGGTAACTGATATATTATCTAAATATTCAAAGATGGTACTTTCTTAAGGGCAAGTAGTATTTTAATGATTAAGGTAGTCAACTCATGGGCAAAGAAAGGGTCACTGGTTGTTTCCACTGTTGGACCACTGAGCACTGTCTGACTAACAGTGTTACAATTGCAAGTTGCTTCGCTTAAAAGCTTCCACTGAAAGCAATAAACTGAATTTTTACTTTATTATGTTGCACTTTTTTTTTATTTTTATCACAAATTGCTTTGCTTTATCATGCCTCCTTCCACCACTGTCCACCACCAAACATGCCCATTTCCCTTTGATAAGTGGGTAGCAGACCATATGCCTGTGTTAAACCTCCACTTGCTGAGCTCTCACTGATTTCAAAATTTAAACAAATAAAAAATGGAGACAAGTGCAGTGTTTCCGAATTAACGAAACAACAATTATGAACATTTATGACATTAAGTGTTTGGTAAAAAAAAACGTTAGAGAAGAAGATAGAAAAATCAAAACAGTATCTTGGTTATCTTGAGTCTATGTTTATATTTTTCAGTAAGTCTAGTTGCATTATTTATCTACTACTTGGGTTTACTGTTTATCAAGCATTTCTATTCACTATATGGCCAAAGGATATTCCTTCTGATTACTGAGCTTAAAATTTTCATCTACACTATATGAGACAAATGATATCCACTCTGCCTTGCAGTAAAAGTTTAAAATAAGCTCCTGGTACTTGTATACTTGTGCATTTCTGTGTAAATTGGAACATTGGAACATAGTCAGCCTCTATAATCCTGCACTCGCACATTTCCCCCATTTCGCTTTGGACTGAATGGGCTTAGACACAGCCCAGAATCATACTGAAATCTTTCCAGAGTGATGAAAGCTTTTTAAGTAAGAAGGTGGTGGAAAGCAAATCCATAATCATCGTGTGCTTATATTGAAGGTCGGATATTCACATAAGTTTACTTCACTATGAAGCTGACACTGCAGAGTAAACTTAGCACTTGTATAATGTGAAAATTAAGCATGCAAATCAGTCCTGGTTGGTATACATTTGTCTGAATCGAAAACATTTCCTGCGGTCTACAGATGGGCTACAAAGATTGCAGACTCACATTCAAGTCCTCACCAATTGGCCTGGAGTACACAAGTCAGGATTAATATTATGATCCCTTTCTTAACTGTTTTGAAGCCATGCAGCTCCATAAACAACAATGTGTATTCTAACACCTCTCTCTTCCAACCAACGTTAACAATTTGAGCTACGGTAGCTCGTCTGTTTGGTCAGAGACAGGTCAACCTTTGCTCCCCACGTCACTAGCATACCACTCTTGCTTTAATATGAGCACTTTTGATAGATATTGGCAAGTCCAGGTTTGTGCACACTCCACAAGAGCTGCAGTTCTCTACTTGTCTTCTGTCTAAATAATTCAATTTCTTCACGTGTTGCAACAGTGTTACCTAAAAAGTATTTGATCCGGCCCACGTGAATGGAAATGTTTGGCTGGAATGGTGAAACTTACTACGAATGGTCCAAGTGTTAACAAGCCTAATCTATTCCACCCACTAACAGGTGCCGTGATTAAGAGATAATCAGTTTTATTCATTTTACCTTTCAGTGCTCATTATCCCACATATTTTGAGGTAAATTATGGTAAGTGGACAGCAAAGTTGTGTTCGAAATTGCTCCCTTTTACAGAAACTGTTAGAATTCTTAACTGTACAGTTTATTAAAATTAAAAGTCAGTGAAGGCTTGAGAATAAACGATATCTAGATAGAACGTACAATGTATTATTAATGCATGCTTGGCACGTAGTATTCTGCATTATCGTCGGCTATTCAGATCTCATTATGGCTCTGCATGTGATTACTAAACATTTTGTGGGTGATCCTAGTAGGGTGTTGCATTCAATGCATTCAAATGTAGGAAAGTGAGAAGTAGTTAGATGTTTCAAAAGACATAATAGGGAACGATAGAGCCAAGTTTCAGCTTTGTAAGTCCTTTTAAAGTTGAAGGAGTGTTAAGTGAGTGAACACCAACATGATGCCTCAGTGTATATCGTAATGCATTGTGGTGGTGTTTATTTCTGACGAAGAACAAGCTGAGTCATCAAATGTTCTAATAGAAATTAGACTTTCCCAGTGATCAATATTTTCTCAACATTATTGCAATTAGCAAGTCTTGGCTAGCTAGCTGTATTCAGCATGATTCATTGTACGGCATTGCAATTAGAACCTGTGTTGTTTGCACACATGTTTGTCACTTTTTGATGAAGCTGTGTTCTCTAACACAGTCTGAAAAGTTGTTGGGTCATTCCCTGGTCAGTTCACTTGGTAGCAAATCCTATATAGTGATCAAGTGAGGTATTATGACCACAGCACAGGTCTCGTGGAAGTCTTCTAGCAACAAAGAGTGCTCTGTTATTAAAATACTCTTCCTTATGGTAATTTATTCTTGTACATGAGTTTGTTATTATGAGACTTATGAACTCTGTTTACTGTTGTGTCTGTAATTTAATAGCATTCTCAAACAAACGAAATGTACTTACAAGCTGCAAAAAAATTCATGCAATTCCTTCCACATATTCAAACCGTACGATATGCTACATAATGCAAGTCCCATTGTTCATGGGAATGTTTTCTTATTTTATAATGGAAAGGTTTAAGATGAACATCGTAGCTTGTGTACATTCATATGCATTAGCTTTTATATCAAATGTATATATTTTATATATAATAAGTTTAATATATGACCATGTATGATACAATCTTCTAAAATGATTCATCTTGTGCAATAATGACTGACCAGTTATTTCCAGTTATTATTGTAACCAGTGTACAACATCCTACAAATAAAGAAGCAAACAAAAACTCGCAATATTAAAAGATTATAGTGCTCAGGGTGTGAATACATTGGTGGATGTGTATCAGACAAATATAACCCCTTCTATAACCCCCATCATTGTCACTTTTTGGGTGCCCACCATCAATAAGGTACTAAATTGGAAAAAGAGATAGCAGCACTGTTTTCAGTATGACTAGCCATAACCTAGTGGTTAGGATCCTGGGATAGTAATCCAAAAGATGAGTTCAAAGCTCACTACTGCAAGGTTACTTCTTTTGGTCCCCTAAGATCACTTAAAACACTTACTTCTTAATTGCTTAGACTCTATACTGTAACTAATAAAATGTCTTTGGATAAAGGTGTCTATATACTTACAATTGCCTGGTAATTAAATATCATGTCAAGCTGATTCAGAAATGTGTTTATAATTCTATTTTTTCTCCAGGTGGACCCAGCAGAAGTGTTTGCATTGCCCGTTCATGGGGTGCAGGACATTAGACTGGGAGTAAAGTGCTTACGTTCAGGAAGCGGCTTCCGTTTCCTTAATGTAGTGGATGTGGACTCGAGACAACTAGTGGCGTCATGGCTGCTTTGTATCACCTGCAGAGAGCCTGTTATATCAAGGGTAAGGTTCATCTCTCTCTCTCTCTCTCTCTCTCTCTCTCTCTCTCTCTCTCTCTCTCTCTCTCTCTCTCTCTCTCTCTCTTTCGTGCTTTTAAGTGCCTCATCCTCCTCTGCCTCAATTTCTCTAACATCCTCGTCCTCCTCCTCCTCCTCCTCTTCCTGGCTGATGCAGACGTGGGTCGTGAGGACTCGGAATAATTGTAACGACTGTGAAATAAATCCAGTGTTGAACACATGATGAGAGAATCCGAGTGACACGAACCTCTCGAACCCTCAACCAGCTCATACACATCAGAAGATGTACACAAACATTGTTTATCCAGCGGGGGGGGGGGTAGGATGTTAAAACAACAACAACAATAATAATAATGTAGCTTTTACAATCACAAACAATAATAAATAATAAATAGTTCATTCTTGTGCAATAAATTTTTTTTGTTTCGTTTTGCACACACACACACACACACACACACACACACACATTTATGTGTGTTAGATTATTTGTGTACTAGATTACACCTGTTCTATGCCCGGGTGTGAGCATCTGTGTGTGTGTCTCTTCTAATAACTATAACTATATATAAATAAAGCACGAGACACAAGGTACTGCGACACCTGGCTGTAGCGTCAGCATGAGTGACGACTTTATATTTATAGAGTGAGCCGGGATTTTCTGTGTTAGCATGTTCTCCCAGGGAGACTCGATCTGTCAGAACTTCATCACAACTCACTAAAGTTCATCCTCTCCATAAACAATCACACACACACACACACACACACACACACAAAAGCTTCATCAGTTCTGTTCTGTGTTATAAACGATTGTTTTCTTCAGCTTTAGGACGTTTGTGTTTACTAGTACAGAAACTCTTCTGTTTAAGTCCAAATAAAATGTAAAAATAAAAATACTCAAGTTAAAAAGTTAAAATAAAAATTTAAATTTAAAAATTTAAAATAAAATGTAAACATAAAGATGCAATTTTTATGTAAAAAATTAAAATGAAAATGGAACAATTAAATAAAATGTAAAAATAAATATAAAGAGTAAAAATACAATTTAAATGTAAAAATTAAATAAAAATGTTAAAATAAAATGTGATCCAAGCGGCAGAGTTTACATGAGTACATGAGAACAAGATCGGATCAGAGGAAGGTAAAAGGATCGGAGGAGCAAGATCGGATCAGCAGGATAATATTAGATCGGAGGAGCGGGAACATTCAGAGGAATGAGATCGGATTGGATCGGAGGGACGGGATCAGATCCGGGGGAACAGATGGGAGGATCGAGATCAGATTGGATAAGAAGGACGGGATCAAATCAAATAACGGGATTGGATTGGAGGAAAGGGAACGTGTTAAAGGAACAGGATCGGACAAAAAGGATCAAATGAGTGGAACGGGATCAGATTGGAAGAATCAGACGGAACAGATCAGAAAAATAGTAACAGAAAGATCTGCTGCTGCTGCTGCATTATTGTTGTTATTGTTGTTGTTATTGTGTGTTTTTGGAACCTCGTGGTGTCAGACGATCTAAACTGAGCTCTGAGATCAGACTCACTCGGGCGGGGCGAGTTTGTTAGTCTAATAATGTAAATGGTTACAGAGCTGATAGACGGAGAGTGAGACAGGTTTTATCTTCTCAGTGGTACAATAAAAACCTGAAACCAACACAAAGTGTAAAACAAAACAACACAACAAATATACACAACCTAAACCGAGTTGTTTACCACATGATTGTGTGAGTTGTGTTATGATTCAGGTCTAGTCTAAGTGAGGTACAAAATAAAACCACAATCACAATAATACAAGACAACAGTTTGTGTGTGTGTGTGTGTGTGTGTGTGTGTGTGTGTGTGTTACATAATGTAAAGTATCTTGTTTGTGTCATGTTTCAGAATTCATCGTCTGTAAGTGTGTATGTAAGAATCTATTTTGCATTTATACGTTTCATCAAGTGTGTGTGTGTGTGTGTCCAACTCCCATCATGTGTATGCATTATAGTTCATAGTGTGTGTGTAGGAACCCATTATATATCTTTGTGCCTGTGTGTATTTAGGAACACACCTTCCTTTTGTATGTGTGTGTCAGGGTCCATCATACAGCTCCCCCCCCCCCCCACACACACACACACACAAACACACTTTACTAGATTCTATCTCTGTATGAGACCTGTGCCAGTCCGGCGGAGGTCCGGATTCCAACACGAACACTTGTTTCAACACAGTGTGTGTGTGTGTGTGTGTGTTGCAGTGGAGAGAGAGGTGGTGCAGAAGAGAACCTTCACACGATGGATGAATCTACATCTGGAGAAGGTTGGTGTGGTTTCAGCTCGGAGAACCCTGGCATTCCCTCTGGGCGCCGGCGGCGACGAGAGCATTGTTCAGTAAACACAATATGGCTCTGTGATGAGGGTTCGAGTCCTCATCAGCACCACCACTCCATAATAAACAATCAGATGTTTGTGTTTGAAACATCTCGGGAGGAATCAGCAAAACACAAATCACATCAACTAAATGTTTGTTTTAGTTTCTAATGTTGTCGATCGATACTGATGATGTCACAATACGAAGGAAAGTGTTAAACCTTGTGACATCAGAGTTTCTTGTCTCCCAGGACTTTTCAATATTCACTCGATTCATATTATTATGATACATTGATTTTCATCCATCAATCATCTAGTGTTACTTAATATTATGGTACACGCGCGCACACACACACACACACACACACACACACACACACACACACACACTGGGCTAATACAATGAAAATCTAAACAGGTCGCCAGTCACAGACACACACTGAGTAAATACACAATGTTGCTTTCTGTAGTGTAACCCGCCGCTGGTGGTGCAGGATCTCTTCCGTGACATCAAGGATGGACGGGTTCTCATGGCGCTGTTGGAGGAGCTTTCTGGATCCCGACTGGTCAGCATCACATTTGATAATCACACTATCATGAGTTCTGGATGATGAAGGTAAACAATCGTCGTGATTTTTTTCTTCTTTAGCTGCATGAATTCAAACCGTCGTCTCATCGGATTTTCCGCCTGAATAACATCGCCCGAGTCCTGCGGTTCCTGGAGGAACGAAACGTGAGTTCCAGTTTCATTCTTTAAAGCTTAAGGCTTGGTTCAGGAGGTTCCCAGGATTTATATGATTTATCCAGGCCAGGCGTCCTGACAGTCGTGTTTGAGGACGGGAGGGGTGACCAGTTCTGTGTGTGTGTGTGTTTTAGGTGAAGCTGGTGAGCATCGACGCTTCAGACGTGGCCGACGGAAATCCATCCATCGTGCTCGGCCTCATCTGGAACATCATCCTGTTCTTCCAGGTGATGTCATAAAGCTCTCGTATTTAGTCTCCTAGCAGTGACACGCCCACTTTTGCCTCGCTGCAATTGAATTAAAACAGCAAACAACATTGACTGATCTCATGGTGTCTCGTCCTGGATGTTTAGACCGAGTGGATTAAATATTGCAGGAACTTATTATTTATATTAAATATAACAGAATAAAAACGACCCAGCCAGAACTTTATAAAACTGTATTTAGGAGAAATGCTACTATAGAAATGATCTAAACAGCTCTGTCAGTACCTTACTTCAGCGAACATTTTCTCCAGGCCTGTAGGGGGAGCCACATAAGAAAACCAACCAAAGATATATTCATCTTAACATTGATAGATTTATATAGTTTCTTGGTAAATCGTTACCCTACTTAATGCTTTAAAAGCAAGAGGCATGTTCTTACAGGTCATGTGATCGTTTCTTTTTCAGATTAAAGAGCTGACGGGAAACATAAGGAACCAGTTTCCGTCCACGTCCAGCCTTTCGTCCATCCCCAACAGCTCGGACTCGGACGTGTCTCAGTCCAGCACGCCGTCGGATGACCGGAAGCCCTCGGTCAGCAGCAGAGACCACGGCCGAGCCATAAAGACCCTCCTGCAGTGGGTCCAGAAGCGCACTAAAAAGTAAATCAACTTCTAAAAACGAATCTTCCTTAAGATCTGGGGAACTCTTGTTTAACCCAGCGTCTGACTCGTCGTCTGTAGGTACGGCGTGGCCGTGCACGATTTCGGCAAAAGCTGGGCGAGCGGTCTGGCTTTCCTGGCGGTCATCAAGTCCATCGACCCGAGTGTGGTGGACATGAGCAGGGCCATGCTGCAATCGCCCAGAGAGAACATCGAGGAGGCCTTCAGGACGGCACATTACAGCCTGGGAATCCCACGACTCCTGGAGCCTGAAGGTCTAAAGAGCTTCCTAAACTCACAAATTCTACCCTGGGTTTGCTTTGTTTACAGGTTTGAGGTCGAACACATTTGTTTCTATAATTATAATTTTGATAAACACATTGAGCGGTCGAATATGATCAAAACCAGCTCAATACTGGCATCCAGGAAACGATGTCCAAGCCACACTGAGCCAAAAGTGACCGTTGAGAAAAAACTACAATCTCCCAACTTGTTTGGTAGTTGGAGTCCCGATGGTCAGTGATTGTACGGTGTCTCTTGAGCAGACCCGACTGAGGGTCTCGCACAAGGACCCCACAGTGACTGGGTACAAGAGCCTGGATTTAAATCCCCAATATTTCCTAAAAGCTTGTGAGAAATGAAAGGCTTTAGTCTGGACTTGATGGCTGGGGGAGATAAATAAGGGAATAATCTCCCTGTATTGTGTTTCCTAATGTGAGGAACCGTAAGTTTTCCAGCATCCTGTGAACGAAAGAGGAAGATTGTAAATGTGTTCTGACTCTCCACTTAGTAACTAAAATGAATGATTAGGATTTGCACCTCTAGTGTGAACGTAAACATCCAGCTAGTGTTTGTTTGTCTCCACAGACGTGATCCTGAGCCATCCGGACCAGCAGTCCATAATGACCTACGTATCGCAGTTCCTAGAGCACTTCCCAGGCATCGAGGAGGTAGGAACCTGCGGGTGTTGTCCGCAGGATCATAAATACTTTGACATGTTAAAGATGTGATGTATCTGGTTGCTGTCTCCTGAAGGATGAGCCTTCGGATTTCCGGGAGAGGAATAGGGTCGTTGCACATTCCACCGAGCCGCCATTTAGGAATGGGAAGCAGAGAAAGAGAGAAAAGTCAGTGGTGAAACGGCACTGGGTTCAACCTCCGCCCAAGATCTTTATCAGCTCGGCGGTTGAGGAGCGAGAGCGCAAACGTCTCCCGGTATGGACCAGAGTTTCGGAGGAGCGACCAGAAGAACTGAAAACAGGTTCCAATCCCAGTGTTACAGAAACACAACCCTTGAGTCGACCACTGAGTTTAAAGAAAGAGTCGTCTTCCTATTCCAGTTCTTCTCAACCTCGATCTCCACTCGACTCGGCCATCGATTCTGCAGACTCGAGTAAAGTGGATTCTCTGAAGGACGTCTCCTCGCCTGGGGATCTGACCTCACTGGGGTCACCGCTGGACTCTGAGATATTCGTCGATGAAGGAAACTTTTCTCTCAGTCTAGAACCTTCTGTCTTGCTTTCTGAAGAGGAGGACGCCTTTAAATACATCCTAGACCTCAAAGAGGACGAAACTACCAGTGAGCTGCCTAGTGAAGATCTCACAAACAAGGCAGATTTTCAGGACTTCAGTTCCACCAACCCTGAAACAAACAAACCAACATCTTCCTACGGTGATTATGACTCTGGCTTTTACCCTGGCCAGAAGGAGGACGTTCCCACAACCCAAACAGAAAATATTTGGAAGGGTTCTCGTGATGTTGCTCTTGATGAAGATGCCTCCAATGATCAGGCAGAAGTGAAAATGCTGTCTGCATTGGACGATGACGTGGAGTATCATGTAGTTCATTACGAGAGGATTTCCATATCCGGAAGTGAAGAGGACACCGATGAGCTGTGTGCAGAGCTGGATGAAGAACCTCAACCTGAAGAAACATCTCGTCCAGAAGTCGAATCGCACCAAGATTACTTTGACAAGCATCCAGGTCTCAAGGAGATTGATGACATTGACCAGATCATGCAGGACCAACAGGAATATGCTTTAGAGTCTGAGTTGGACTATCTAGAACCAAGAGATGAGCTTCCACCAATCTCCAACGTGGAGTCAGAGATCCAGGACGGAGAAACTCTTCTGGTCTCCTTAAACACCACTTACTCTGTAACTGCAGGAATCTATTCTACAATTCAGGAAGATAAAGCAGAGCAGATATTTTCTGGATGTCCTGAAACTGAGTCAGAGATCCAGGCAGAGATGAGTGAAACATCTCGCTCTGGGTTTCTGGAACCAGTGTTGAAGAATCTTGATGAAACTGACCAGCAAGATGCCAAAGCTGAGGAGAACTCAAATAATATTGTTGAGAACATCATCGACCATGAGGAAACAAGTCAGATCATGTTTGAACCTGAGCATCAGACCGATACCCCACCAAGTAAAAGTCAATCTCAT
This sequence comes from Hoplisoma paleatum, assembly GCA_028565875.1. NCBI lineage: Eukaryota > Metazoa > Chordata > Actinopteri > Siluriformes > Callichthyidae > Hoplisoma > Hoplisoma paleatum. The sequence goes on along the minus strand of JAOTRQ010053520.1, from coordinate 3,162 downwards.
ACTGAATCTTTAATGCCAGAGGTTGAAACTTTGGAAGCCAATGAGAAGCCTTCCATTCTCCCAACACTTACTGAACTAGAACCTCTGGTAGACCAGCCCGTTGATGATGAGCAAGAACCTCTGGATGGTGAAAACAAGCAGATCCTTAATCAATTTACTCCTAGCATGGTGGGACAGCTAACAAACCAAGAGCCAAAACTTGTGGATGAAGTAAATGAGCAGTATCTCAGTTTATCTTCTCCTAGCATGGATGACCACCTTAGAGACAAGGAACCTGATCTCGTAGCTGAAGAAAATGAAGATCCTAGCATGGCAGACAAGTTTGAAGATGACCGGTCAGAATCTTTGGCTAAAGAAAATGACCAGCTCCTTAGTCCATCAAGCAAGGCCATGGAACTGGAACCGGTGACAGGAGAAAATGACACGGATCTTAGTCAGTTTCCTCCTAGCATGGATGACCAGCATGAAAACAAAGAGGCAGAACTTGTGGCAAAAGAAAACCAGGAGTTTCTTGAACCATCCCTGTCTAGCTTGGAAGACCAGCTCAAAAATAAAGAGCCAGAACTTGTGGCTAAAGAAAACAGGGACCTCCTCAAAAACGAAGAACCAGAACAAAACGAGGAGCTCCTCAAAACCGAAGAACTAGAACAAAACGAGGAGCTCCTCAAAAACGAAGAACCAGAACAAAACGAGGAGCTCCTCAAAAACGAAGAACCAGAACAAAACGAGGAGCTTCTCAAAAACGAAGAACCGGAACTTGTAATTGAAGAAAACGAGGACCTCCTCGGTCCATCTTCGTCTAACGATGAAGACGAACCCAGAGATCTAACTGACGATGAGGATGAGGACCAAGAGGACTCGAGGATATTTCCGGCTCTTGACAGAACGAACCGGGCGGAGCTCCGTCTGTCGCTCAGCGTGACTCCTCTGCAGCCGGCGCCGGTGTTATCCACCCTCACGGAGCGTTCCTCGCCGGATCAGGTGACTACCGTACCGTACCGTACTCGGGGGTCGGAGGTCAGAAATGTGCATGTGGTATAAAGAAACTGGATTATCAGGAAGTCGTAGGAACAATAACGTCTTTATCTCGTGTGTGTGTGTGTGTGTGTGTGTGTGTGTGACTAACATTCATCTAGACTAACATTCATCTAGACCAGGAACTAACCACATACTAACACCTAATCTCTCCAGATCTAATCGCCACCACATCAGTATTAATACTCACCAGTGTTACTCCTGATTTAAGGGGAATGTGGCCTTCTGGGAATAACTGTGATTTATATTGTTGACCTATAACCATGTGTTCCATCAGTACTCAGCACTCAGTACTCAGTACTCAGCATTCAGCACTCAGTACTCAGTACTCAGCATTCAGTACTCAGTACTTAGTACTCTGTACTCAGCATTCAGTACTCAGTACTCAGCATTCAGTACTCAGTACTCAGCATTCAGCATTCAGTACTCTGTACTCAGTACTCAGTACTCAGCACTCAGTACTCTGTACTCAGTACTCAGCATTCAGTACTCAGTACTCAGCATTCAGCATTCAGTACTCAGTACTCAGCACTCAGTACTCTGTACTCAGTACTCAGCATTCAGCATTCAGTACTCAGCATTCAGTACTCAGTACTCAGCATTCAGTACTCAGTACTCAGCACTCAGTACTCAGTACTCTGTACTCAATACTCTGGACATTTAAATCGAACCCTGGACATTTAAACTGTAACAGTAACTGTAACTTATTAATAATAATAATAATAATAATAATAATAATAATAATAATAAATATTATTTTAGTGGAAGTACACAGACGGTGATCACGCCGGTGTTGCACAGAATTAAATATATAAATAAATAAATGTTTGTATGGGCTGAATAATTGTGTGTAGATTCTGTAGCTCACACACTCGTTTATCTTCACCCGGGAATCGAACCCGGGACTGTTGTTGTGATGCAACTGTACTGAACCATTACGTCACCGTGACGACCTGATTTTAGTTCTTTCAACTTAATTTTCTCTTCATATTTTCTTTGCTTCTTTTTGTGTCTTTATTAAAGATATTTTCATTTCTTTCACCCCTCATATCGCCCTTTTACTCTATTTTCTTATTTGATTTTGACATTCTTGCCATAGTTACATGTTTGTTTTTACATAAATCAGATCATGGATGTTATTAAATCAGTTTTTGTGTAAGTTTGATTGTCGAGGATGAATAAAAGCTGATGGAAGCTGGTTGTAGTTTTGGGATGGGTGTAGGTTTCTGTTCCTCCGGATCTTCGGATTCTCCGTCGTCGTCGTCGTCTCTTGGCGTCTGCATGTCTGAGACTGATGAGCGTTTATTCGGGGATGTAACGAGGGTCTGTGATGTGTGCAGGTGGATGAGGGGGGCGTGGAGTCGCCCATGCAGAGCCCGTTCGGGTTGTGGGTCTCACCCTCGGGCGACTGGGGCGCTGTGGAGACCGATCAGAGCGCCGACGTCGCCGAACTCAATCAAAGAAACAAAAAGAACGACGACGTTCCGGCTCCTTCTTCTCCTCCACCTGCTCCTGCACCCGTTCCTCCTCCTGCTCCCATATCAGCTCCTTCTGAGACTCCTGCTCCGGTTCCAGCGCCCGTTCCTACACCCAGAACCAAAACGATCACATCGAGGTATTATTAGATCTAGAGCAGAGAAGGAAACCAGGTTGTTTCACTTTTTATGGAAGAATCGGAGCCGATGTGCAGCGCTGACCTGAAATATACTTTATAGTCTCTCTCTCTCTCTCTCTCTCTCTCTCTTCGTCTGTCTCTCTCTCTCTCTGTCTCAATCTCTCTCTGTGTCTCCGTCTGTCTCTCTCTTTCTCTCTCCCCGTCTCTCTCTCTGTCTCTGTCTCAATTTCTCTCTCTGTCTCCGTCTGTCTCTCTCTCTTCGTCTCTCTCTCTCTCTTTCTCTCTCCCCGTCTCTCAATCTCTGTCTCCGTCTGTCTCTCTCTCTCTGTCTCACTTTCTATCTGTCTGTCTGTCTGTCTGCCTGTGTTGTCTTTCCCTGTCTCTATTTCTGTATCTCTCTCTGACTCTTTCTTACTGTATCTGTGTGTGTGTGTGTCTGTGTGTGTCTGTGTCTGTGTGTGTGTGTGTGTGTGTGTGTGTGTGTGTGTGTGTGTGTGTGTGTGTGTGTGTGT
>JAOTRQ010053509.1:0-14789 GCA_028565875.1 Hoplisoma paleatum | reverse complement strand
ATACCTATCTGATTTCAAGGGCCAGATATCAGATGTCACAGTTCATGCTTAAATCCCTACCTTAGGCCAACTGTTGAAAATTAATTTTGGCAACCGAAATTCTTATAAGGTAAGCCAGATTGCCATTGAATTACAGCCATATCATCTGTCATCAGAGGTCTTATTAAGAGCCATTTAGCTTTATATTGTTTTTTATTTTATATTTTTTACCACCACTAGTTAACCAAATTATTTCAGATAGGCTTATACAGCAAGTAAAAACATAATCTTGAATTAAGTCTTAAACTTTTTTTTCCTTTTATATAATAGTGATATTAAAACATGGCACAATTAATACTTTAAATATTTGTTATTAACAGCTATATTAACATTGGTTTAAGCAAATATTTTAAACCAACAACTAAGATAATTCACCAAGTTAAATTTACCAATTGTTAGAATTATACGATGATTTTTATGTTTTCTTCTTTCTCCAAGATTAGTTATATTTAAGTCCCCATTGCAATTGCTCTGTCATATTTAGCACACCCACACTGACAATAAAGCTAGAGACAATCACATTATGTCTCAAACATATAGGATACCTCTCTGCTCTTTGTACACTATGCTGTCTGTAGTTACTTGCCGTTCATGTTACTTAATCAAATGGTAGATGGTGTGAATGCACAGACTAATTTGGTCAGTTTAACTGGAGATACTAAACTTTAGAAAATGTCCCAAATCTTAATTAATACTAAAAACTGGTCATACAACATTAAAGATATAGAACATTAACAATGTGTGTAAATCTGAGTGAATGTATGCAATGACATGAGTGCTGGTATGCAGAGCTGGTTTAAATAATAAGCTCTACTGTCAAGGTATTCATAATAGCGGTGCAGAGCTTGTGATATAACTGGAACATCTATTCCTGTGGGATTTGCTTAACGCAGACCATGACAGCACGAGGGCATCAGCAAGTCGCATGACGTCGGCCCTCCATGATGAATGCCACAGCCTTGAACTGCTTTTCATTCTTTGCCAGGGCAGAACTGTTCAAATTCATCTTTACTGCTCTCTGCATAATTGATAGGCAAAGCAGCATAATGTTTATAAAAGCATCGACAAATTCACTCGAGAACTGCCACAAAAAGAAGGCCTCAATGTTTATTATTTCTGTAACTGTTAGTTCACTCAGCCTTGATACTGTAGGTTATGTATACAACCAATATTCTATTGCATAACAATATGCATCATCTGCAACACACATGCCCAGTGGTTTCATGTTTAGGTCAAGTTTCACACAATGTAAAAAAAGGATATGGAGTCAAACCATGCGTACAGACATAAATGTAATGCAACACTTCAAAATTCCTAATGGTTCAACTCTGTTCAATTATACAATTTGACATCACATTGTGGGGAACTTGCATAGAACCTCCCTGGCATACTACATCACCTGGCAAACCCCACCTGAGCCTCACCCACTAGAATAGAAGATTTGTCATTCTGCTGCTGCATTTATGTGCACCTTCAAATGTCGAATGCAGCCACTAAAGTCATTTTATAGCTCAATAATTTCTGAAAGTAATGCATGTTTTTTTACTTCTGTTTTCTAGCATTTTCACGTTTATTAAACACTATAAAAACACAAACAAATGGTAGGTGGTGTGTGACCAGCAACAGCTTATTATCACTGAAGTGACATAGCTCAAAACAATGTATTCTAAACTGTTGACATGGAAACTGGAAATATCTCTTTATGTGAAAGTGATTTTGTGCAACGAACTTTTTAGGCGTATTTTATATAGCTCATAGACATATTCTAACTTGCGTAAAAAGAGGCATAATAAGTCTGCATTAAATGATTTTATAAAATGTGTGTGTGCCGACCAGGAGCAAAAGCATAAGATGAATGGCCTTGATCTTTGATTCAACAAACAGCACTGCATCAAAGACTACCATAATATTAGCTAATATACCACATGGTCAAGGGATTACTTTGGCAACCTTTGTCAAGCACTACAACTGTCAATCAGAGTTACATGCACAAATCGCACAAGACATTATAGTGCTAAAAAGAAACCAAATGTTGACTTTAAGTTGTCCTGAAACTGCTGACTTCAGTGGGTTATAGAAATGTACAGTTATGGACAAAAGTTGTATTATAGCACTTTTTTTCACTTTTGCCTGAGACCATTCATGTGTGGGGTTGCTTCTAATAAAGGGGCCACAATTTGACTAAGATCATTGCCATGAATAAGACATGATGTCACAACATCCTCCGAGAACTACTTCTTCCAACCACCCAGGAGCAATTTAGATATGAACAAGGCTTTTTACTAGAACATCATGGGAACAACAAGAGTGTTCAAACAAAAACCCAGAAACTTTTATCATCTCCAAGCACTGAATGGATTGCCATCTCTCATGATTTAGGCCAGAAACTGATATCCACCAAATCAAGGTGAATTTCAGAGGTCAAGGAGAAGGGCCAACACTGTAAACGATAAAGCATTATAACCTTACTTACACTAGTTATTTGTCAATAAAAAAAAAATTCACGTATGGAATGCTTAATTGTACTTAATGATAACCATTTAGATTATTATTGTAACAAGCCCAAAAGTCCAAAAATATTGTTAAACTTATTCTCGACTGGGGGAAGCATATGTGGCACCAAAAACACTGAAAAAAACTTCCTTCCTGTTCCTATGTCCTCTATTAAACCTATGAAAAACTATTCAACTAGTCCAAAAGTTAGCTACCTATCAACCAAATGAAATGTTGCCGCATCACCCCACTGACGCTTTCTCTGTTCCATAGTGTTCAATAGTGCTCATTTTAGTGTTTAATAGTGTTCAATTTCAAGCAATGATGCTTATCTACAATGTGAAAAATTGTTACAAGTAGTGAATCGTAACGTTCTTATGTCGAATGTAACATGAATGTCACTAAAGACATAAAAATAACTTAAGAATAACTTAGATGTACTGGCATGGAAAAAAATCTATTCAAAAATTGATGCCCGCCAACAAAGCCAAAAACAGGTCTAAGCTAGCCAAAACATGTCTAAGCTACCATAGAGAAGTCGTAAAAACCCAGCACAGTACCATGCAATAGTAATATGTATTTCATTATATGAAAGTCTACATTTATATTTATGTTTGACCACAGACATATTACGATCTCAGCAATATGGCATGTCTTGCTCAGAGACCCAACAGTGGGAATTCCCTGATAATTACTCTAATCCCTGAGCCAACAATGTCTTTTATGTACCAGGTTTACTTTTGGCCGCACCACTTTAAATCAACTATATTTATAGCATTTTGTGAACGATTCTATCGAAAACAGCGTACAGTTGGGACTGATTGATAAATGGTTTTTCTTTCATAAATGGATAAGAACTGAAGTTGAGCAGTTCCAATAGTGCTGCATACAAGGACTACCCAAGAAGGATGGGCCCTGCTAAGTCTGGGTCCTCTCAAGGTTTCTTCCTGTAACTTTCATGGAGTTTTTCCTTGCCACAGTCGCCCTCGGCTTACTAAACAGGGGTTTATGTTTGTTCTGTATTTTGTAAAGTTGCTTTGAGACAATGTCTATTGGAAAAAGCGCTATAGAAATAAAGTTGACTTGACTTAAATGCTAAGACTTAACAAACTTAATGTACAATAGATGTATCATTGTGAGTATCCTACCCAACCACAGTAAACAGTACACACAAATACTTCCATTTCCACCCTGCACCTGATAAAAATGACTTTTAGTCAATATTTTGTAAGGGAATATCTTTAGGAGGCATTGTGTTTCATCCCTACAGGAATTGTTTTCTAGAATCTATATTCCGTAAGTACTTTATTAGATTCACAGAGCTAATGCAGGAACCCTGCTTGCTGTACTGAACTGCATCAATTCCTTGTGAACACACTTTACATCATGTTAAAATACTGACATGTAACTGTGCGTTCTAACACATCACAAAGTTAAACCTTTTTGGTCACGTGACTAAAGACTAAGCTATCTTTAAGATCAATTGTGCTTTGCCATATTGTGCATTACAATGCTTGCTGAAGCTAGTGCTGGAAATATTTTACTTACCACCAATATATTCACAGATACAAGAATTCACAGTATGGGGGTCAAAAAGTAGGTGCACTGATGGTGGTTTGGCTTTAGCCATATATTGTATTTATTTTATACTAAAGAAGTTATGTGTATGTGTGTATGTTTTTGGATGTTGAAAAGTGTCATTGGTCCTTAGGCTTAACTGTAACTATTATTTTTGAACAGTAAAAATACAAAAAAATGATATATAAATATATAAAAATACAGAAAATATAAAAATAAAATAAAATATATGCATATTAAGAATAGCAAAATGGAAAACGATGTGTAAAGAAAAGGCACAAAGAGGTTTTGATTTAATATCTTTCCCCTAAATAGTCTTCTTTGCAGCATGATTACTTTTGAAGACATGAAGAGAAACATTGAAATGAAAGGATTGTGAAAGAAGTGTGGTGGTGTGATGTATGGGGGAAGAGGTGGGACAGAAAACCTCTGAAAATGAAATCCAAACTGGGAGCACCATAAGTATTTGTGCCAAATGAAACTGATACAAGGGTATGCAATCATTCAGTTACAAAGTTTCCTACATCCACTTTTTGCAGACTGATAGAGGTAGGGTATGTATGCATATTTAAACTTTACAGTGGAGACCAGAATGGCAATATCATGCTTGTATAGAAAGGCAATGTTTCCCTTGCAATCTTGCCATAGACATGATGGTAGGGAGTGAGAAAAAATGACTTAGGGTGCTCTCATGGGTGGCCTTTAATATGTTTTAACAAAATGTCTGAAAGACGATCTAATTAGTTCAATTACAAGAAATCACTACAAATAAAATCTGATAAAAGGATTAAATACCGTAAAGAGTTCCTCCACTAGGATTTCTGTTCCATCGTGGAAATTGACCTCTTCTTCATTCCATACTTTATTCTTCTGTATTCATCTCTTACACTAGTGACAGTCCTTCCGTCCATGCTGACTATTTGTGTCTTTTTTCAGCTTTCCCTCTCAGGCTCCCCACAGTTTTTCTTGCAGACACTTCTTTCTCCGGCTTCCTTCCTTCCTTGCTTCTTGGATAAGGGCAGAGAGAGGAAATTTATGCTGTAATAAATACAGAGCGACAAGGGTGGATTCAAGTGCAGATTAAGTCTGCATTCTGAATGAGAAGCATGCCTGCCCAATGAAGTCTAGAGCTGAGAAAGAGAGGGGCTGAGATTTGTTAATGTGAAGCAGGATAGAGGGTGGGGAGGAGAGAAAGGGGTTGGCTTTGAAGGAATATCTTAGTAATAGAGGGAGAGGATGAGTGTATTCAAGAGGGGAACTTCCTACAGAATATCCGCCATTCAGAAACAGTCGCATACCAAATAGTCCAAAGTGTGTGAGAATCTAAGCACGACTCTATAAACAATACTTTGGCATTGCCTCTCTTTTGTCATCTAAGTAAGTTTGTTTTTATTGAAAATAAATGATTGAAGTCAATGATATATTTTTTTAATTTCAACTACTTTTTCACCTCTTGTCCTTTTGAAACACAGTGGAAATAATACTCTGCATTTAACCCAATTCATGCAGTGAAACACATTTTTATTTAAACTAGTGAACACAAATAGGGGGCAGTAAACACACGTGCCCGGCATGGTGAGCATTGCTAGCCACAATGTCCTTAGAGCAGTTTGGGGTTATGTGTCTGACTCGCAGGTTTCATTCAAATGTTTTCAAAAATTTACTTTCAGGAGGAGGGTTCTTTCGCAATGGGTGCTATTAATAGAATAAGTCAACTTTCTTTTGGTCATAAGGCAAAGTAATAAAAACCACCAGCATGACTTTTTAATTTTGTTTAGATTTTAAGTAGGATTTAATGGTATAAACCATTGCCAGGGTCTGCCAGCCTTTACCACCCACCAATAGATTGCTGTGGAGGTGAGAGATGACCAAAAAGTGCCGGATGTGAGGTTATTTCACACAAGTTGAAGTTGGTCAGTGAGTGAGTGAGGGCTTCAGGGAGTTTGTGTATAGATGTAACTGACAATTGCATGATTGGCACATAATACTGTGTGTTATAACCCTGTGTTACTGGCTGCTATTTATTTTCAGTTCTGGCTATATATATGTGAGTACTAAACATTATTTTGGTGACCCCTGGTGGCAGTATTTACCAAACCATGGAATGCAAAAAAAGGACGTGATAGGGAATGGTGGAGCCAAGTTTCAGCAGCCTGGGAAAGAAGATTTAGTGATAGTGAGCGAGTGAGTCAATGAGTGTGGGTTTGGGCGTTTTGGGCAAAACGGGTAACAATATAAAAACTTAAATCCACACAATGCAATCTTTATAAACATAAAATAAAGTGAAAATTTAACTATGCACCTAAAAATAAAGTTTTAATTCCAAATTCAGGAGACTTTACTTCACAAACACTTCAAAAACAACAAAACAAATAAATAAACAAAAGGAAAAAACAAGGACTTCAATAAAATACAATGCTAAACAAACAACTGAGTGCCGGAAACCAAAGTCTTAACATTTGTACCAGTTTTATTATTGATTAAAACATATTTAAAGGCTTTAAAGGGAAAGGGGTTTTATTTGATGACAATGAGAAAATGCTGGGGAAAATGCAACAGACGCATAAAAGTGATGTTATTTGTTTAAAAATGTGTGGAGAGACAACAAACATTTCCTGATAAGCAGGTGAGCATAGGAAAAGGGGACAAGGCAAAGAAAGTGTAACAGTGCAAATAATTTATGTCTCCTACCATATAATATACCATAAGTAGAGACAAGATTCAGGCGTTTTACAAGGCAAAGATGGTGTAAGGCAAGGCAAGTCTAAGCTTTTAGACAATAAGATATTAAGTAGAACCAAATGGGCTTGCTAGAAAACATGGACTTGATGTTGTCACTTAAGACAGTCCACCAATGTCTCAATAAATAAATTATGTTGATTGCAGAAAGATAAACTCATATGAATACATATATTGAATTACTTTATCTTAGCTAGGCCAAACATAAAAGGCCAAAGGGTGAAGACATGCATGGATTATGGTACTAAGTGTTCTGGGTTATTTCAGCAAGATAATGACTCTTAAAGCCCTTCCAATGTGTGGTTGAGTGGCCTGCCAGCAGTCCTGATCTTTGCATATATGTATAGACCAGCATGAAGAGGAGAATGGAATAATGTAAACAGGGTTTGTAAGTAGAATGGAAAGAAACAACATAATAACATTCACTTTCAAAGTAAAATTCCATTTTGTTCTACACAGTGATGGCACCCATGTATCCATAACCTGAAAAACAATTACATCTAAGTGTATCAGATGAGCAATAAGCAAAAGAGCCACTTCACGCTCAAACCTCAAAATCAATTTCAGTTTCTCCTTGACTGCACTTAAACAAACTGGCAAGGACATTATACAGCACACTTTATTTGTGAATCCTACACACAAGCAGAGAAGCAGATGGCGGAAGCGCACAGGAAATCCAAACAGGTATCGATCAGTATTACAGCTAGAGGTGGTGAAGAAATAAAACAAAAGCCTGAGAGAAGTGTCAGCTTCAATCTCAACATGTATAAGCATATTACACTTTTAGAAGTGCATTCTTATCATTGTTAATGAAAACAAACTGCTCATACTGTACGTCCAAGGACAAGTACTACCTGGGGAGAAGTGTGTGAAGGAGAACGGTGAATAGATGAAGAGTATGCTTTATAAAACATGGTGGAATGTGTATGCACTAATGGGTAAACAGATCAAGAACAAATGAGGATGTATACACCAAAGGCTTGACACAATGATATGTGTAGGTGTTGGTGTGCGGCGGCAACTGCACATTTGGAGAGTGTACCGCATATCCTGCTGCTGATCTTCAAAGCACAGAAATATCGATCATAATAAGCTGGCTGTAAGATCAATATGTTTTTTGAGGCTTAGCGGGCTGCATATGGTTCCACCACGTGCAGCTTGTATTGATACAAGGACCCAAGAGTGATTTTTTAAAATCAAAGACCATACACAAAGACCTAGAAGGATGTGCAGAGTTATTTTATTAGCATTACAGCATCGACCTTTTACAGCTATAACAGACTACAACAATTGTTGACATAATTAACTTTCCACATAATTAACCAATTTAATTGAATCTCTGGCCACAGCTTTGTACAAGCTGCTGACACTTTTGAAAAATATTTTTATTTATGATTAATATTTATTGCTCCAACGGAAACATTGCTTTGATTACAGTACACATTTTCACCGTATGATGGTCCATCAAAGATTCCTCCAAGAATTGTACCAAATTATACAGTTACACCAGAACACCATTTTGACCAATTGGGGTTTAAAGAGCCTTGCTCAGTTGTCCAACAGAGGCAACTTCATGGTGGTAATGAGTCTTGAAGTGGTGACCTTCTGGTCTCTAGCGCAGTACCGTAACTACTAAGCCATCACTGCTAAATAGTTTACAAAACACTTGTTTTTTGCATTGAATGATTTAAGTGTTAACACCATCAACCTGCTCAATTCACTGTCAGTCCAAAAATCGTTTTTATATAACACAAAGTGAAATTTCTTTCCAAAGTTATTATTCTTATTACTTCAGTTACAGCATCAATGGCATACTAATGTTAGCATTTCTTTTCATTCATGTTACAGCTTTAATAACGACTTAACTGAAGTGGTACCATGTTATAATAATAAGTGTTCCATCAATTATTCCATAGGTATAATTTAATTTCACTTTTTAATGTTATAAAAAGCTAGTGAGTGCCATATGTTTATTATATATTATATTGATATAATGAAGGCTTGTATCGACATGTAAAGGTTATAAGCCTTTTTAATATTTATAATATTTATAATTTATAATGTGGCTTGAAAAGACTATATGGCCTGAGTATGCATTGTTTACAAAAGAAATAGGGAAGATATAGTGCTGAAATGAACACAAATGAACAAAAACAGTGAGAGAGCGCCCCCCATGGTCACACATTTTTGCGGGTGACTGGCGTAGTTTAGTACGGCGCGAGAGTACTCCGGTACTTGTTCGCCCTCTTGTGGATATCAGAACTATTACATCAAGAAATGACAACGAAATCCGATGAACAACGGTGTCATAATAATGGTAAATTACATGTTTTTAAGTAACGAATGTCTGTTTTAGACATTCACAAATATAATTAGCAAAATGGGAAAACAGGTTTGAAATTAAATTCACTGCCTAGGGCAGCCTGGATTTTAAAGAACAATTTGCTAACTGCTAATAATAAATATAATTAACACATAATTAAACAATTTATCTTGTATTAGTTTTAACTAATAGGAATTAGAACAAATTGGAAAACAAAATGGAAACCAATTATGTTTACATTTGTTCCGAAGTATTCTGAACCCTTTGTTTAGTGTTCGCTTGGTTTTTTGGGGGATATAGTCTGAATACTAATATATGCCAAAGTAACTGGCCCTCTCCAGCACAAAGTTTCTGGCAGTTGTAATTGCTGTCAAATGGGTTTTATAATGAAACGGAATCAGAGATTCAATTGATTCACTGGGATAATGATCATGGCAAATGATCTGACTGGACATGAGTGATAAGCTCAGATTCCTATGACGTGCTTACAGAATCTTGTGTCTCACATCTCATGAATAACGTTTGCAGTAGTCCATAATGGCGAAAGTGTGCTCTACTAAGTATTAAACTTTACTAACATCAAGTATTTTGAGACTGCATTAGTCAATAAGATTTGCATTTTGTGTTGAATTTGGAGAGGTCTTGTATAGTTGCGATGAGTTATTTGAATGTATTGTTTAATTGGTTTTAATGAATTTAAATGGGCTATAGGGGACCAAGCAAGTGGTAAAATTGTAAAATGTAAAATACATTTACCAAAAATCTCAAATACAAGAATTTAACTTTTTTTATTTAAAATTTTTTAAATTAACTTTGAGTGTTTTATCTTAAATTTTACAATTTCACCACTTGCTTGGTCCTCTATAGCCCCAAAATAACCCCACCGTGGGTCACTGTCTGTCAGTTTTTTCTCTCAGTGACCTCAGTTTTAAACTTTTTTGGGAGTTAAAAAGGAAACTTTTTTAAAATCTACCCTGTTTTGGGTCATAATGTGTTCCCTAGATGTTATCAACTATGTTAAGTTTTCGTACATAAAAATAAAAATCAAACAAAGGAATAAGATGGTGTGTATTGCTGACAGCGTGTCCGCAGGTTGTCCATATATGGTCAGTATCCGTTGCCTAATCGGTTCGTCACTCTGGTATCTGATGTACAGTGGGCGGGAAATAACAGCGCAGTACACGAACAGGAAAATGAGTCACGCGCCGCGTTCTAAATCACACAACATAACCCTAAGTAGTGTAAAACAATAATAATAATCGCCAGCCAGTCAGGGAGCACCATTTTGTATGCTATTTAGGAGAACTAACGGTGAATTAGAACGCAACCAAAACTGAGTCACTTTCGGGAAATAATGTTTCTTCACGCAACACAAAGCCACTACAACACGAGGAAACGTGGAGCGATGTTGCTTATTGTAACAAGGAAGTAACGTAAAAGTTTCAAGAACAATTATCTAAAGTTTTTGGACAAATTTTGGGGGGTGAAAATCAACTGTCAGTGAAGGTCTTGATAAATTCTAGGTGAGTTCTACCCAATACATTTAAACAAAGTATATAATGTTGTCATTATGAGTTTAATTACGTACGACAATATAATTTGCTCAATTTAAGAAATTATTGCCTTGAAATACAAATGGTTATGAACCAAGCCAATAATTACCTTACGATAATACTGGGATGTAACTTTTTTTGTAAAGTACACGGTTATTAGCGTTGTTACTATTAAAATGTGTAACTTTCTAGCACTTTTATTCTTTGTTCTGAGAATTATCGCTGGAATCACTGAAGCAGCTTGTGTATTAAATGTAATAACTACATATGTTAGAAGTATTCGTAGTTTTAGTATACTGTATATATATTTACTATACGCATATAATTTGACGTATGTTTTAGAAAACACAAACGTAATTAATAACATAATTATTTAGATTTCATGTTGTAACCGCCATTTGTGTCGTAGATGGAGTCATTTAGCTTGGCATTGTTATCAGCCTCGCCATGTGGCTGACTGTGCCAGTGATGTTGCGTGTTCTGACTGAGTCGGTTGAATGAATCGACTCCCTCTAGATTTGGTTCAGTCTTAAAAAGAGTAAAACGAGTCACCGCCATAAGTAAACATTTACGTCAGTTATCTATATAAATACTTAGATATTGTTTTATATAACATCGAATGTGTTGATTGATCAGTATTGAGATTTGCGTTTTCAACTGTTTATTATCATCAGTCATCAGGGTGTCTGAATGAAATCATAAACAATTTCAGTGCGTTACTGTTACTTGCATCATTCAGCAAAGTAACTCACTCACTGATAAGAAACATACACATGATTACAGTAAATTATGTCACTTGTTTATCAAAGAACAAGCTGTTCTGGACTAGCAATGTAGTGAATTTTAAAAAAAATAGTTAGAATAGAATATAGAGTTCTTTGTTATATCAGTTAATTTAAAAATAGATTAGATTTAGTGCATTTTATGTCACAATACAAAAGCAGAAATGCCTGGGACAACTTGGAAAATACAGTGTCTTACATTCACTTTTATTTATTTTTTAGACATCCATCCACTATTTAGTTTTACCACGCACACTGGGTGAATACACTAAATACCTGAACAAGTCACCAGTCTGTTGCAGGGTACACACACCCCATCCACACACACACAGTGACACTGTGCTGTCCTCTAATCTAGACATTATAAACAAAATATTTCGTTTTGTATTCAGTCATTCTTGCAGTCTATTGTATAATAATAAACAAAGCTAGACAAAACATGAAATATCCTTCCGTGGCATCGGTTGTTTGAGTCTGACACATCAAAGATTCCTGACAGTTTTATCACAGCTTATTGAGACCTTTACAGCGATAGTGCTGGAAAACCTCTTTGTATTTGATTTAGATTTGGCATGATTGTCAACAGTTTTGTGACATCTAAAGTAACAAAAAATAATGTGGAATGTTAAATGTTGAACCATCAGGGAGATGAAGAGAGAAGTGAGCGCCGCTGTGAACTTTCTAAAATGCATGGCCTTGAAGCGAGGAGGTGTCGAGGAAAGCAAAGCTGAAGTGTTTGCTGTCAAATTACAAGAGCTGCTCTGTAAAAAGTACACAGACCACTGGTATCCTGAAAATCCAAACAAGGGACAGGCATTCAGGTAAAGTTGAAATGATTCTATTATATAAATACTCTTATATGGCATGAAGTATATAGTTTATATGTTTTGTTTTAACTCACACCCTTGTGTATATATTGCAAACAAATTCCGTCAAACCTTTCGGGTTTCATGTCTTTGTGAATATAAGAAGGATATTTAGGGACAGTGTAGCCTAATGGGTAGAGCGTTGGGCTTTGAACCCAAAGGTTGGGGGTTCAAATCTGCTGGGTCCTTGAGCAAGACCCTTAACCCTGTCTGCTCCAGGGGCGCCGTACATTGGCTGACCCTGCGCTCTGACCCCAACTTCCAGACAAGTTGGGATATGCGAAGAGAAACTTTTCATTGTACTGTACATCTGTATATGTGTAATATATACATACCTCGACACCTCCTCGCTTCAAGGCCATGCATTTTAGTGGAATGTGTTAATGACAAATAAAATTTAAATTTGAACATAAGAACACTGAGACCATGCCACTGAACACCAAAGGGATGAATTAGATGACAGATAGGGCCATTTGATCCAACATTTGTGCTTGATTTCAAGGTATTTTGACTAGTGTCTATTTTTGGCCAAAAGAAATAAAAAGTGCAACATTCTGCAGCCATGAAGAGCCTCTTACATGCAGATTGTTAGGTCTGATTAGGAGGCCTGGTATATATAAATATATATGTAAGAAATGTGTGTATATATGTGTGTTTGAGTGTATGTATGTATGTATATATATAATTGCTAATGTAGTCACAGACTGTCCCATTTATGTCTGTCTACTAAACTTTCCTAATACCACTGCTTTTCCTCAGATGCATCAGGATAAACAAGACATCCCCATTAGACAATTCAGTACAACAAGCCTGTGAGGAAAGTGAGCTAAGGCCGTCCGAGCTGGGTCTCCCCAATGAGATAACCCTCTGGATCGACCCACTCGAAGTGTCTGCCAGGTAAGTTCATTATAAAAGAATTGTAAATAATTACATTCTTTTTAAAAGCTTTTTTTTTCAAGAAATTCACAGTTCTCTTCCTTTAAGATACATTTTTAGAAATGAGTTTGTATGTTTTGTATGTTCTCTAACAGATCGGGTGAGAACTGCAGGCATTTTACTGTGGCTCAGTTTAGCGAAGAAGAAAAGGAAGCAGAAGATCACGAACAGCACAAACGGTTTGCTCTCAGGAATCTAGACACGTCAGACTACCACTCGGGTAGCTCCTCTGACTGTGGCTCCACCAGTTCAAGCGACACTGAGGATGAGGTGAAGGAAGCCGAGGCGGAGAAAGGGAAAGGCACACCGGAGAGTAAGAAAAAAGGAGCAGACAGAAATTCTGTAATTACAATGGTACCCAGGCTAAGAAATCCAAAGGCACGAAAAATACCCACACATCAGGTTAATAATTCTGTGGTCTCATTCTTTAAAAAGTGATGGTTTTATTTTATTGATTAAAAAGTGTGTGCGATTGACATTATTCTGTGTGTTTACTTTTTGCAGCTGGCAGGAATGCAGTACTTATACCATACTACACCAGTATGGTCTCCGTATAAGAAGAAGAGTCCCATGTTTGTCACAGCTGTCTGTGCCCCTCCTCCACCTCCTGTTCTCGGGTACTACGTCTTTCAAAACCCCACACCTCAGTTTATTGTGCCACATGCAAGTCTGCAACCAGCTAATGGGTAGAAGGCATGTTGTAATGCCTGGTTAAACTATTTTATTTTACCTTTGTGTTCTGGTCCATGATTTTATTTTGGCTAGGAAAGCCTTTTTTGTTTTCGAATCGATGTATAGTTTAGTAATATGACTTTTATTCCTAGTGTATACTTTTAATCCTGATGTAAACAAGAAATTTGGACACATTTTATGTTCAGAAATCTTCCTGCTGTTCATTGTGACCAGTGATATTTCTTTCTGCGACCATTTTATGAACTTTTATGTGGGTCACACAAGCACTAAAGTGCCTTCTTTAAACTGTCATTGATATGTAATTTGTATTATAAACTTACTTTACCAGGCCTAACAGAAAGATTTATTAATTTATAATCGCTGTAATTCATCCATTTGGCCATTATCTAGTTTTACCACTGCCTAAACCTATTTTTGGGTCATGTTGGGACACATGTAGCAAATACACTGAACACTTGAACAGGTTGCCAGAACAATTTTACTGTGGGAGGAAACCGGAGTACCCAGAGGAAACCCACACAAGCACGGGCAGAACATACAAACATGCCTTACCTGGGAATTGAACCTGCGACTTCTTTCAGTGAGGCAAGTCCAGTGCTAACCACTAAAGCCACTAATTAATTTTTCTAAATGTCGTCCCCGATCATCACTAGGTGGCGGCAGCATTTTGTTGTGAAAACAAATTTCAGGCTTGTTAGTGTTTTTTCTGTTGATGATTTTTACCCTTTAGTCGAAATCGACCCTGGGTCACTCTGTGGATCGTTACCGATCCCAGAGTATTTCGGCA